>VZTL01017408.1:0-11763 GCA_013400535.1 Scopus umbretta
AGAACTGCAGCCCATGGGAGGGATCCACATTGGAGAAATTTGTGCAGGACCCCACTCTGGAGCAGGGGAAGAGTGTGAGGAGGAAGGAGCAGCAGACACAAAGTGTGATGAGCTGATCACAACCCTCCTTCCCCATATCCCTGTGCCACTTGTTGGGAGGAGGTAGAGAAGCCGGGAGTGAAGTTGAGCCCAGGAAGAAGGGAAGGATGGGAGGAAGGTGTTTTAAGATTTGTTTTTTTATTTCTCATCACTCTACTCTGACTCTTTGGCAATAAATTAAATTAGTTCCTGAGCTGAGACTGTTATGACTGTGACAGTAATTGCTGAGTGATCTCCCTGTCCTTATCTCGACCCATAAGCCTTTCATTATATTTTCTCTCCCCTGTCCAGTTGAGGAGGGGGAGTGATAGAATGTCTTTGGTGGGCACCTGGTGTCCAGCCAGGGTCAGCCCACCACAATGAAAAATAATACTTTTTTTTTCTTTTCCTTTTAACTGTTATAATGCATAGTGTTTTAGAAAATACAATTTTGTTGGTAGGTTACCTGGTGTAGATGTATTATCCAAGCAGCTGGGACAGTAAAAATCCACTAAGAATCAGGCGTGTTTGTTTCTTTTTTCCCTCCTAAATCCTGATATGCTTAAAATCAGATTGCATGGCCTGGTTGCCTGAAAAGGCAGTGGACTGGAATCTTTCACAATTATGATTCCTCTTATATTTTATAACTATGTCAAGGAACTGTGTTGGTTGTCCTGGAGATAAAAACTAGAAGTAAAATGGGATGAGTTGGAAGTACAGATATTGTCATGGTGGTTCAATGGTGATTTGCTTTCTGAATACACAGCCTGTCCTTTCTTTATATGCTTCCACACACAACATGTTAAAGTTCTAGGATTTAGGTGACAAGGGCATGGATAACATTGCCCAAACCATTGTGTGAAAGGTAAGGAAAAGGTTTGTCTGTACCTAGCAAGGTACAGATGTAAGAACCTCTACAACCAATCAACCAAAAACCCCTCTTCAAAAAAGCACAGATTCTGGAAATAATGTAAGGGCTGGATCAGCAGCAAATTCAGTAGTACCATAGGTCCTCACACCATTTTGACAAAAATTTCTCCAGTGTTTGCTGTCCTTATAAGGTTCTTCACAGCATTCACTGGGTTCCCCAGATAAGGAATATGTTAATCTTTCTTTTTTGCCAAAGGCAATTTTAAAAATTTTAATGGACTTTTGACATCTTTAAGGTTCTTTAATTATCAGTTTGTTTCAGGTAAATTAAACATATTTAATGCAACCCAGATATATCCTGACAAAGTTGTGTCTGACACCAGAAATGTTACGAGATCATTGTGAAACGACCCTAATCTTTAAAGTACAAAGGATTCCTTATTGTAAACTAAGGACAGTATAAAACATAGATATATTTTATACTGTTGTTGTGGTTTGACCCCAGCCAGCAACTAGGCACCACACAGCCGCTTGCTCACTCCCTGCCTGGTGGGATGAGGGAGAGAATTGGAAGAGTAAATGTGAGAAAACTTGTGGGTTAATATAGGAACAGTTTAATAGGTAAAGCAAAAGCCACACACACAAGCAAAGGAAAACAAGGAATTCATTCACTAATTCCCATTGGCAGGCAGGTGTTCAGCCATCTCCAGGAAAGCAGGACTTCATCACATGTTAATGGTTACTTGGGAAGACAAACATGATAACTCCAAACATCCTCCCCTTCCTTCTTCTTCCCCCAGCTTTATATGCTGAGCATGACGCCATGTGGTATGGAATATCCCTTTGGTCAGCTGTCCTGGCTATGCTCTCTCCCAGTTCTTATGAACCTTAGTATAAGCACTGCTTAGCAACAACTAAAACATCAGTATGTTATCACATTATTATCATAATAGAAAACACAGCAGTATACCGCTACTAGGAGGAAAATTAACTCTATCCCAGCTGAAACCAGGACAACTGTGTGTATGCATATGTCCCTTCCCCCACAGGCTCACTGCAAACATGTTTTAAATTTAGTTTGTGAAATAAAATGGTTCTGCTGGAAATGTGGTTCTGCTCCTCGGTTATCTCTTGTCTAAACTTCAGAATGGACCTTGATAGCTGACGCAGAAGTATTTTTAGCTCTACAATACTGGTAATTTAATATACACAAATACACAATATAATTTGAACCTTTTGCTTTGTCAAAACTTAACTGATTGACAACATTCTGTATCCATTCAGACATATTTCTTCCATACAAACTCACAAACCTAAGCCAGAAATTAATTCCCCCTGAGAAATGCTAAAGCTGGAGCTCTGTAGTACAGCTTTATTGAAATCCCATGCTGGTGTCAAGCAATTATTATTGAAAACCTAGGGCAGGAGATTCCTGTGGTAGTTTAGGTTTGTCTCAAGCACAAACAAGTCTTTTTTTTCTAGTCTTGGAAAATTCAGTCCTCTGCTGTTTAGGCTCTTATATGAACTCAGAATGACAGAGTGCTTTCTTAGACTGAGCAGAAATTGACTTAGCATAAGTAGAATAAATGTCTTCTGGAAACTACAACACAACAACAATAACTTATATATATATGCAATCTACTCTTAACCTAAGCCTTGGAATCTATATTTTGTATTGCACTGAAACATAATATGAGAAGAGAACAAGTACTAAAAGCCTAATTTTTTTAGAATGCATTACCTGTTCTAAAATGAAGCACCTTGACACTTTCTCCAGTTTCCTGATCCTACTCTCATCTTTTATAGATGCTAATTTATTGTCTTCATAACAGAAAATATAATAAATTAAAAAGTGCAGCTTCTGAGCAGTTAATCTATCTAATCAGGCAAGTTAACTCTTAAGGAGGTTAACTGTGCTTAGCAAGAAATCTAATATTATTCTTATTTATTTTCTTATTGTTAAAAAGACTTGGGGGGGGGGGAGGNATTACCTGTTCTAAAATGAAGCACCTTGACACTTTCTCCAGTTTCCTGATCCTACTCTCATCTTTTATAGATGCTAATTTATTGTCTTCATAACAGAAAATATAATAAATTAAAAAGTGCAGCTTCTGAGCAGTTAATCTATCTAATCAGGCAAGTTAACTCTTAAGGAGGTTAACTGTGCTTAGCAAGAAATCTAATATTATTCTTATTTATTTTCTTATTGTTAAAAAGACTNAGACTACATTTAATTGCTTAGTTTGCCCTCACCCCCTTGAAGAATGATAAATTTACAGTTGTCTTCATAGGTGATTTTATCAGGGACATTTATCTCATTTGCAAACTCTCTGAGGATTTTGATGCAATGACAGTCAGCTGTCACTGTCAAACCCAGCCTTTAAGGAGTGATAGAAGCTACAGTTGGCTTCAGGCTCTGCTTCAGTTAGTATGAAATTTGTGATGGTGGAGGTTGGGGGAAAGGATTATATTTGTTTCTTTATGAGCTACTTTAAATTCCTGTATTTCATACTGAAATAAAGCTTTTTATTTGAACTTCTCAGGAAGNCGAAATTATAAAGCACTTTCACTTGTGGTCAAATACATAATCACAAATTTAGAGTGTTTAACCCCTACTTTACCATTTTGTTATGGACTAAAGAAACTGAAATGCAAAACATCAGAATACAAAACATTATTACAAAAAAAAACTTTTATCAAAAAATATATAGAAGTGAAAGCTTCTTTGAATTCTAATGTTTTATGTTACCATTTGTCTGTTTGGCAAGGTTAGTATCAGAGATAAGGGTATTTTTGTATTAATGGCTTATTCTTAAAAAAATGTTGCCATATGACTGAATCTATTAGCAGTTTGACAACAAACGTTGGAGGAAAGATAATTTAAATATTTACTTTTTTTTCCATTTTCAAAAGATAGTTCATTCTAACTGAGCTACATTTATATACATATTCACAAAAAATAAGAGTTTAATGATGGTCTAAGCTACTGAGATTATTTCTCAGTGACTTGGAGCATACAAGTGGTCAGTTGCGATAGCCCAGTTGATGCCCAATAACCTACTTTGCCACAATAATCTATTGTTCATACTCACACAAACTACCTCAGACATTGTTCAAAAGAGTCAAAGTATGGTATGAAAGAACAAGTAACTTTTAAGTGAAGATACCATTTTCAGAAAATTTCACATTTGGTGTTTTTCTAAGGGCAATTATTTAACTATAAATGCTGCAAGCATGTATTTTATATGAAAAAGTGAAAAGAAATGTACCTCTGCTGAGAAAATAAAAATATATTTCAGTGATCCTTAATCAGCTGAGTTTCATTGTGTTTTCTACTTTATATTGTGCCATTTTGGTTTTGTTCCTTATCTATGATGTCAGTTACACTTAGGTATATTGTCTTTTACATGATGGGGAGGGACACAAACAATAAGGGAAGGAACTTTGTGAATGTAGTATTTGTGATACCTCAATCACTGAAAACTACAACATAATGCTTTTAAGTATCATTCTCCAACAAGGATAATGTATCGTAATCCCAGGGAAGGCAGTCCTTTATTTCATTACTTTATCCTATTTTGGAATCTGTTTTGGACAGTGATTGCTTTTCAAAAGACATATAAGTCAAATGTCAACAATTCTGCTATCACAACAATTAACATGTGTTCCTAATTAATTCATAAGCAGATAATCAGCTACAAGTGTATTGTGAAACCAGATGGTCTAAGATTTCCAGGATATCTGGCAGTGAAGGATGTTTCATTTTAAATCCTGTGTTGAATCCAGGTCTGCTCATGGGCATGCAGCGTATGCTCTAATTGAAGGTCAACTAAATAACTTTGAAATAAGAAAAATGGAGAAAAGCAGGTTTCATTTTTCAAAGCTTTTATTCACAAGGAGGTTGGGGAACAGAGAATCTGGGAGATCTAGCATTGCTATTGTTCATCCTTTTTTTCACCTTAGTTAGCCCAAGTATGAAATGGCTGTAAAGCTTTTCTGCTATGCCAAAACACTTTTAGATCTATTTTTCAAGAATGCTAAATACATCCTCAGTAATACTATTTTTCTAGATAATCTGAAAATGTACCCAAAGATAATATTTCTGCCTTCAACAGTTTAGAAGCCATACACAACTGGCAAACCAATGATGGGAACAAAACAACGATATCATCATCAATTTACCATAGATGAATATAAACATCTACTCTCCATATGGCTCCTGCTAGCTAGGAAAAGAATGGGACAGACAAGAATTACACTGCATTTTAGATTTTACCTTCTCTCTTTTTTACCATGAAAACACATCTGCCTGTGGAGGAAAAAGGTATTCATGAACTATCCACATTGATTGCGTCTCTTTGTTATTTTTTTTATAACTAATAGAAGAATAGCTTTTCTCTTCAGATTTAATGAGAAGGTATTTGTAACAAAAAATGAGTAGTGAATAACAAAAACTTGTAAAAAATAGGTTCACAGGGCAGATTTGCTCTATACCACAAATCCTCTGCCTATGATGGCCTTCAAGGGAAGCAGTGACAGAAGTACAGAAAACTCAGTAAAAATAAATTATTTTATAATGTCAAAATATTTGCACTTTCAATTGAAAGAAAATGTTTCAAAATTTTGAATCCAGATGGTTAAATTTGCATTGTCTAAGTCAGGAGCAGTGCTACGCTGATGGTGAAATTTTTTGGAAATTCCCACCATCAATTGTCCACTGCAAAAAGAGGGGTCAGGTTTCCAGGACACAAAGTATGACTGAGGCTAAAATAACCTTTTTTTTTTTTACCCTCTTTCTCCAATAAACTTATTTTCCTCCTATAAACCTTAAAAGACATTATCTTTGTTGTATTCTGCATTTTTCATTCCAAGAGAAATGCAAGTTCATCAACAACAAGATGGTTAAATTGTTAAATTCTAAGTTTCAGTCCAGACAGATGTGTAGTAATTAGTCACTCTTTCAGTGCAGGAATGGAGCAAAAAGACATCTCTTGACAGAAAAAACAAACAAACAAACNGAGTGAGACTACATTTAATTGCTTAGTTTGCCCTCACCCCCTTGAAGAATGATAAATTTACAGTTGTCTTCATAGGTGATTTTATCAGGGACATTTATCTCATTTGCAAACTCTCTGAGGATTTTGATGCAATGACAGTCAGCTGTCACTGTCAAACCCAGCCTTTAAGGAGTGATAGAAGCTACAGTTGGCTTCAGGCTCTGCTTCAGTTAGTATGAAATTTGTGATGGTGGAGGTTGGGGGAAAGGATTATATTTGTTTCTTTATGAGCTACTTTAAATTCCTGTATTTCATACTGAAATAAAGCTTTTTATTTGAACTTCTCAGGAAGCAGAATTTCTAACATTTTGATCAAGTTCTGTATAAATACTTGACCTTAAATAAATGTATACTGGTAGAGGATGCCATGCTACATATAGAAGATTCCTTGGTCTCCTTGTTAGTTCACTTAGGGAATGAATGATTTCCAGTTCTGGGACTTTGAAGTGAGTATGGCTAGAACTCCTGGGAAAAGATTATAAAATGCAGACAGCTTTCATCTGTCCTTTGGACTTGTTTGACTGCTTAACTGAAGGTAGGTTTAAAACATCTTCAACACTTCAGTAGTTACTTAGGAAATATTTGCTTAGGAAAATTGTAGAAGATATGACATTTCTATAGATGTTAATTAATTTGGACATTAATTATGTTTGGAAGACACAGGAACTTGAAAAAAGTCTTCTGAAAACTTCAGGCTGGCTAGAGCCCTGCAGATGAAAGATATCAAGTTATAAATATGTGCTTTACAGCACATATGGTTCTGTTAAATGTGCTGGAGGTCTTGATAAAATAGAACAACTTTCAACATAATACAGTTTTCAGAGTTAAGTATTCCATAGTTTCTTAATAATGTCAATTATTTGAACAGCTCCTTAATTCAAGTGAATATCAGCCCAGTACGTGGCAAAGAAAATGGAAAATAACTGGAAGAGAAAATAAAATAATAAACAGAGCAATGTTACTAGGTATCACAGACATAAAAACCATGACAAGGTCATGTATTAAGTTTTGAATTGTTTATACCAGTCATAGTCTGCCTGGCTCTTTGCTGTTGTCTTTTGTGTTTTTTCTTGCTACAGAACCTTCTATGACATAAAATCTCTTTATCAACATTATATTTTATCACCAAGTTCCCTTGCCATCACTCATTGCTAAGTTCTTACTACAAGATACCTGAAATCACAAAGAAACCCATTTAATTTCTGGCTTGGAAATTAGTTTTAGTAAGAATTTCAATGTTCTTGTTCCTTTTGACAGTTTATTGTCTTCTGGAAATCAATTTGCTCATCTTCCCAGGTAGCTAAGAAGCATATGCAAATTGCCACCAACAGAAGACATACAGGAATTATTTTTTTAGTGTATGTGCCTGTTGAGTTTATAAAGCAAGAGCTTTGATGGGTAATACATTTGTTTGCAAAGAGCTTTAAGAAAAAAAACAGCTGAAATGCAACATATTGTCACTCTTCAGTTAACCTCTGTTGTGCTCATATTAACAAAGAACATGAAAAACTTGCTGAAACTCCACACACACATACAGACCTGATCTTTGACTGTAATTGTGGCTACATGTGTACACTATTGCCAAGAGTTTTAGCTTACTCAGGAATTTTTTAATTTCTCATAACAACGACATACAACATAGTATACCTTCAGCTGTTCTTCATAAGAACCACTGGTGTCTGCTTGAATAAGGATTAATTTATATAAGGGAAAAGCTATAATTTGGGATTTTTGAATTCTTGCTCATTAAAATATTTTGATGTGACTTATTTCAGATAAAACACCTCAGTGAAGGTCTGCATGCTGCCAAATATATTGCCTTCCTTTATTTTTTCTTAGCAGTGACAATGAGAGTTAATTGTTCCTAATTTGATTTTTGAGAGGTTCTTATTTAATTAGCACTTAAAGAGTTTTTGCAAACTTAAAAAGATGTTATGATGAAGAGGAAGCATATTCATTACCATTTTTACATATCAGCACAAAAGCTTCCTAATTACAAAAAATACATTTTCATATTATAGCCTGACCTATCAAGCACTGTGATTTTCTGATCTCATTTCTATATTTGTAAGCTTCAGTCTTGGAATCTGATACATTGCTAATGTAAGATATGTGCTTCTCTTGCTCTGACTACTAATTAATCTTTATAATTACAGCATCTTCCAACAATAAAAATGATCATAAGCTGGGTAATAGCAGTTGAAAGAAAAGCAGTGCCTTCATCTACACCACAGATAAAAATGCCATCACTTGATGGGAGTTGGTGAAAGAGAAATACCAATTTACAATAATGGACTTGTACTTATGAGGACTTAAGAATAATTTGATCACAA
Organism: Scopus umbretta; assembly: GCA_013400535.1. NCBI lineage: Eukaryota > Metazoa > Chordata > Aves > Pelecaniformes > Scopidae > Scopus > Scopus umbretta. The sequence goes on from VZTL01017408.1 coordinate 8,339, forward strand.
TTTTTTTTTCTTTTTCTCTTTCTAGCTTTCTAGCTTTTTCAGGGAAAACATTAATGCTTTGTTATGACAAATCAGATGGAGAAACTCTTTTAAATGGAATCCTTGACATATACTACATGACAGTATTACTTTTCTTTCTGGAGAGGACATAGTTAATTGGTTTTGGAAAAAAGACAGTTAGTACTAATGGTCATTCATAGATCCATTTAAAATGGTGAATCCTTTTTATACCAACTACTGTGTAAGCCTATAATACATCAGACTTGCTTAAGAGAATAACCTTGTTTTTTTTCCTGATGGCAAGGCTATTAATGCAGGTGTTCCTGTATATCTTTGGCAGATGGATCTGTGTCTCCATCTGTCTACATTGTGTTTAGTCATTTTCATGTTTGTAAGTATGTATTATATTTGACCAGATCACAATTTATTCCTTACCTTATAAACACAGTTAATGTAGATTCTGGCAATTTAAGGCTTGCTACACATCACAGCTGAAGTCAATACTTGGAAACTGTGTAGTTTTATCTATAATAACATAGTTAAGAAAGTGTGACAACTTTCTATTGTTAGACAATGATTAGGCATTGCGAAGGATTTGATACAATGTTTTATATTGCTGTAATTACTCTTGTTTTTGTAGGGAAATTAAGCCTATTTAGACTGATATAACTGAGTGTCCTGGTTTTAGCTTAATTNGTCAATAAGAATTTTTCCCTTGTCAAGGCCAAAATTTGTCTTGTAACACTTTATTTTGGAGGACAATTAGCCTTACTGGGCTTTTCTGAGTAGTATCCTGGGGGTCTCATGAAAATTTTGAGGTTTCCTAGATTTAGTGGAACAGAATATTCTGTGATATTTATACTGCAGTTGCAAACAGTAAGCATTTTTCAGTTACTTTGAACATGGGATTTATTAGAGAGGATCTGACTTGATGTCATTTAATTTGGTGTCTTTGTTCCAGAGAAATAAAATCTTTAACAGCAACCAGGGCAAGATATTTTAGAGGATGATAGTGGAATCCCAAGTATGCTGGCATGAAACATCCCATTGATATGTTATAACAAAGATATGAAACATGTTGGGGCATGTCCTAGTAGGATAGGATTTTTGATGTCTAACTACTAGTGAATGAATTTAAACCGAGAAGCACAAGTTTTAGTATCTTTAGTAAACAGCAAGGGCTGTAACTTTAATAACTCGTTCCCCACATGCACCGCCAACTCCTCCTTAAAATTTATTTCATTTATGACACTGCTTATTTTCTGTAGCAATCAGTCATACAGTATAAATCAAACATTATATGCAATGCTTTCACTTTGTTACTTTGTGGTTTTTGAAAACCTGTTACTCATGTCTTCTGAGACAGCAAGATGACAGAATCTCACTATAACTTCTGTAAACAGTTCTGGTTTTAGACCCTTCTTGTAGTTTGTCCATTATAACAAAAACATTATATTATTTTCATTCTTATAAGAAAGATTTTCTACATTCCATTTTTTTCATATTATCCTTTTTTAATTACTCTAAATTTATTATATCCTTTTGAGATTTGAGATATCCAGCCTCTGGCTAGCTGACACTGCAGTATTGGATTGCACACTACTGTCATAGTGTTTTGTTTGTTAGTCTTTACCCTTTTTGTGCACTGTGTTTGTTTAGCTTAGTTCATCTGCATTCATAGAAAAGATATCAACTGAATTATCAAAACAGAGACAAAGATCTTTTTCTTATCTAATTCTATAACTAGTTTTGTATTGTACGGAAACAGGGTATTGAACTATCCCTACCTATGTTATGTGTTGCTTAACACTTATCAGAACTGAACTTTGTAATCCTTATATTCTAGAGAGATACAATTTCTTATTAAATTCAGGAGCTAAAAACAGAGACAGAAACTTGTACTAATTTATCTTGATGAGTTCTCAACAGAAACAGGCATTGTTATTTGGAAAACAGGTATCAATGATGTGAAGTGACCATTGTTTTCCATTCAAAATGCAATTATATCTGTTTTGTCAATTTGCAATTCAACTGCCAAAAAAATTGTGTACAGTGTCCTGCTATCCTATTTCATCTTTTGAGTTGAAAAGCAGGTTGGGATCAGCACCTCTGTATGAAAAACAGTCATCAAAAGATGGATATGTACTGCAAATGGTATTTATTATTTATACTTACTGACTGAATAATAGGGCATCTGCCTCCTTCCCTTTTCTGTGCAGCCAAGAGATTTTGCATGTAATTTATGCCTGGAGTATGTGAATTAAGGACAATTCATAAAACCAGGAAATATGTATATTTGTTACATTTTCAAGCACTATTGTGATGAATTCAGTGATAGCATTGGCAATGCTGCAATTGGCTGTTTTGATATGCTCCAGTAAATCTTGAAAACAAATAAATTCTGTTCTCATTAAGATGTAAAGTGAAAGACATTTTGTTCCAGAATAATCCCAAACAAACCTGAATTTTACTCTGGTTAAGCAAAAAAAGAGGTGAAACTGTAGCTGATTAAGCATTTAAAATAATTTCCTACATCATACTGTCTCTAATTTAAAAATGTGATGTAATGTATACTCTGTAAATTCAGGATATGGCTACTGTGGGTTTATTCTGATACAGGTGAGATTTCTCAGTCTGATGTAGAAGACTCTCCAACTCCAAGGGATTCTTGAATTCCTCAACCAGTAATGAGTTTTCTTCTCTGAAAAATAATTTTCAAAATTAGATGTTTAGAAACTGATTGCTAAATGTGAGGCTAAGAATATTCAAACATAATATTAATTAATACTAGTAGGTACTGTTAGATAACTCGAATCAAATACGCAGCCTGTGCAAATCAGTGGAACTGCAACAGCTGGTATAAAATAATCCTGTATGGTTTGCAGTGATCATACTGAAAATCATATGCATGTATCTTAAACAGCATTAATCATAGTAGCTGCAAGCCTTCCTAATAATAGGTAGGCCTCCTCTTCTGACTACCCTTGTGCACCATTGAAAGGTAGTGCGCCTAGCAACTCTGAATATTAATAACTATGCTATAGTCTTTTGAGTTGTTATACTAAACTTAAGAATATGCTAGTATGGTGGGACAAGTTAAATTTACTTTGGTTTAGAGCTGTTATATTACTAAAAGTGTAGCAATATTGTTGCAGGAACAGTGGGAGTGCACTTCTCTGGTAGGAGAGAAGTACAAATAGACAATGTTCAGGGAGACCCTCTCGTTGAGTCACGAGGTTCAGAAAGGATTCCCTTGCTTTCTGAACTCCTTCTCAGAGGGGAGTCTAGGTGCGGCTAGATCCAGTCCTAGTCTCAGACTTGGTCAACAGTTTATGTCTAAGGATGTATTTTTTCTTCTGCTGCATTAAAAGGTTAAAGTAAATGGTCAGGTGCCCAACTTGCTATTTTGAGTCTTGTCGCGTTCA
>VZTL01017409.1:15502-29373 GCA_013400535.1 Scopus umbretta
CAGAGGTCTTTTCCAACCTTAACAATTCTATGATTCTATGATTCTGTAAAGGTTACAGTGGGGCTTTCATCTTATTTTGCTTTTCACCCACAACCCCAGATTTAAAAAACGGTGTTAAATCATCTGAATGTCTTCAAGTCTGGAAGTGCTGAGGGTCCAGCACTCCTTGATAGTAAGATCATTTCTTTAGGGGTTCATATCTTGACACCAGACACTAACGTTAGCCTTTTGTTTTCTAAAATCTTGGTGTTAAGAATCACCTCTTTGCTTAATTATGTGACAAGCTCCATAGGGCTTCTAGTTCCCAGACTCCAATTTTTGTAATTATTACAAAGGGGACATTGCCTTTGCAGCCTATACTAAAGACTGTTTTCCATGAAATCTTTCATGTCCTATAAAAATATCTAGGTTCCTGCAATGTAAGTGCAGTAAATTAAACTACTGTGGCAGTGTACAAAGGAACAAATGAACTCAAATGGGGAAGCAAACGCTCAGAATTAGTTCATGTTCACTGGTTCAGACTTATTTCTTCTTCCTGGAGGCTTTTGGGTAAGTCAGCTTTAATTTATAGGTGGGACCCTAGGATCCCCCTCTCCAGTGACACCTTCAGTAGGAAACGGTACAGATCTACTGTGGGTTACCCTGCAGTAACTTTTGGTTGTGTTGCCCAGGAATATAGTGTAGGTTGTCTGTCACCCACTACTGAAGTGTTACAGGTGGAGCAAGAGCCCTCTGCCATGTGGAAAAGAATACAGAGCTTGACAGTATCTCATGGCTTTATAAAAGTATATGAGCTGTGGGGACAATTCCATTAGGGTGCCCTATTGATTTTAAGTGGTGCTTACTGTTGAAAGGAAGAAACCAAACTGCAGCTGTGAGTCCTTCCCCCCCAAAAAGGTTGGCTGCCTACTGTTCTCTGCTTGTTCTACAGTCCTGTAATAATGCTTTGTCTACTTTATTGGTTTCCCCAAATAAAAGCAGTGATACATTTTTATGAAAATGTTATTTTTCATGGTGCATTAATGGGCTAATGTTCTTACATTATCTGTAAATCTGTATAGATAAAGGCTATTTTTAAAACCTTTCTGTGCTGTTCCAAGGCTTGTTTATATTTTTCAAAAGGCTGTAGTGTTGGCATTATAATGTAAAAGGGACAAACACCTCTTCAGGTAGTAGCAAAACCAAATCAAACCTTGAGTAATGCAAAGCAGATATTTGCTTGTGAGTTACCTTTTTTTTTTTTTTTTTTAACCTTCAGTATACCGGACACTTGCAAAGCACAAACAGTAAAGAAGTATTCAGAAATTAATATGTTTATGCTCTTTGTGCTCTGAGGCCTAGAAGATCCTTTTTTACATAAAAGGGTGGTAAACTGTTTGCATTTATTTGTTGTAGAACCATTCCTCATATGCAGTTTACTTTTCTTTTTAGGCTTCTAAGGACCCAGTCTCTGGATTGGTACTATAATAATGTCAAAAGCCGCTTTAAGTGTTTTGGAAGTGCCAAAGTCCTGAAGAATTTATACAAGAAGCATAGACTGGAAAGCGGGGTTTGTCCTGATGTAACAGGTAAGAACAGCTGTGTTGATTTCTTACTGCTTTATCTACTTTAACACACAAGCTGAGACAATGGAAATTCTGAGATTTTTTTTAAAAAGAAATACCTCAGTGGAGAGAAAAAAAGAGATGAAATGTCTAGAGAGCTGTTTAAGAATTCAAAGAATGTTTAATCTTAATTATGCCAGTAATACAGAAGAACTGTTATCTTCAGTCTGTAAATTGCAGTTTGTATTCTAGCCCGTGTTCCAAAATTTGTCACAGTTCTGAGCAGTCAATGAAAGAGAAAATAATTTTGCATTCAACATTTGGCCTTGGAGCACATTTCCATTTTTTTTGAAGCAAAATTTGGTTAACATGGGGTACATTCAGTATCCAAATTGACCAAAACCTAGATTGTCCTCACTTAGAGTTTTGCATGCCTAAGGATCTGAAACTGGCCACATCTTATTTTTGTATTGATACTTGTAAATGGTTAAAAAATGCTGATTAAATATTGGTGTCACCCTTTTAAATGAAAAGACACAATTCTCCATTACTTACGGTGTTACAATGCATCACCCCACAAGAGTAATTGGAGATATAAATTGGGTTAGTAGTGGCATTTGGTGTCATTCTGGTAACTTAGCAAATTACTCAAAATGTAGCTAGCTGAATGTTTGAAATTTCATTGGATTTATTGGACCAGATACTTTCCTAAGGTAATTCTTTTGAAATTTGTACAGAGACTGTAATTTTTATGTAGTCTTCATTTTGTCTTTTTCTGAGTTATATAGGATGGAAAGTGGACTCTTTAGTCCTGAGTGTAAATTTTAGGTGTTCCTTAGGAATATTGGCATAAAAGCTTCTAGGGAGAAGCAACCTATGCATTAAATTCTGATTTATTAGTCTTTTTGCTTTCTCTGTATCAAATTCATTTTTCTAGAGAAGATTCCTTTGAGAAAAAATATGTATGAAGACAAGAAAATCCATGTTAGTTAGGGCAGAAGTGGATCAATGGAATTAAAAACTGTGGATCCTTCAGAACTTAACTATGATGTGTTGGCTTTACTTAAGCTGTAGTCTCACAGAATTTGTCCTTGAATGGAAGTGTGAACAGTGCAATGACAAGTTGCAGTGGCATGTGCACTCTCTGTGAGACCTTTCTAAGGAAGGCCTTTGAGTCTAAATGTCATTGCTAACTTTCTTCTACTCTCCATGTGACTGTTAGGTAAACCTTTTGTTCCCTTTGAAGATAAATACTAGTATATGTGTCTGGGTTTTGGCTTATTTATACAGCATTGCCCTTTAAAATGTAGAATCTATTTCAACCCCAAATGTCATATTAAAGGCAAATTCCCTGTACTTAACTCCTACCATGTAAGTTTTATACCTAGTAGCTTCTTCCTCTCTCTCTCTTTTATTGTACAAATAGTTTTCTCTGTCCAAAATGAATGAGAGGTCTTTTGTATAAAAGCAGTCATGTTTTGTACAAAAACTCCTGCAGGCATGATTTATACAGAAGGTAGGAGGAATTTTCCAGTTATCCCTCTTTGTGTGCGGTGCCACCGTATCTTGAGTGAATATTCTAATCTAATAATGCCTCTGCTGTTAATGGGTACTTCTTATACTAACACATGGTACTGTCTTTTTTGAGCAGAAGGAGGTTTTTTTGAAGGAAGCTTTGAAAATGAAGGAAGTATTTGTGGCAGTGACTCTACATTCTACCGACAGACAGAAGGTATGCTGCTAAAAACTCGTTTGATTAAAACACAGTCCTTACACTTTGAATTACTGGACAAATAACCTAAAATGCTGGTAGGTCTTGTTCACAGATCCAACAGTCTTTTAGCTGAAACATTTAGCAAGATACTAAAATTCCTTTCGTACCATGCTGGGATATCTTGCTTCAGTATTACAGCTAATACATGCTTATTCTAGTGTGATTTTCTTAACGTTCTTTTTTTTTTTTTTTTCCCACTTCTCTCCCATTTCCTTTTCTATGCTTATATATTTTTTTCATTCTCTTTCTTATATTCTGTTGGTGTTTATAGGAAGTTTACAAATTTTCTTTCTATTATTTCCTCCTAACTATTTTGCTGGATTCTAAAATAAGCAACATGAAAATACTGTTTTTTATTGTATTTAATATTTACTTTTAAGAAGTAACATAGAGATTGAGACAAATTTCTTTGTCTTAAGGTGTTTATTTTACTGTGCATAATTATCAATTGAGGAAATTAACTTTGCCATGAACAACCTAAGATTTGAATATATGTCCAGAATATGAGTCTGAATTTTGGAGCTCATTATGCAAAACGTACACATATAAAAGAACATGGTGTTTTTTCTTATTCTTCACCTAGGACACAGCATGATGGATACCCTTGCTGTGGCCTTACGTGTTGCAGAGGAAGCAGTGGAAGAAGCTATTTCTAAGGCAGAGACCTACAGTGACAGCCTGGTAACATTTTCCAAAAAAAGTATTAATTTAAATAGAACAATTATGTTTCTTTTAATTTGGGTAGTGGTACAAAACCACGTAGGTACAAAAGAAAACATAAGAAGTACTGACTATCTCATGCCACACCTAAAGAGTTGGGTGTGGGTTTTATGAACTTGTATCCAAGATGCATGTTGCATTTCAGAAGGTGACATTCAATGTAAGTACCTGTAATTCTTCCCACAGTGCCAATAGGGCATATCACCCATTTCCTGATCTATACTATTTCTGTGGAAAGGCTGGTTTTGTGTGATTTTAGCAACTACAGATATCCATTTTCATGCAGGACAAGCAGAACGAGGCTTGTTACTTGCAGGAACACAAGGAGGACCTCATAGAAGAGCTGGCCACAACCATCGTGCAGAAGGTATGGCATTCCTTTTTGCCTAGCTTGTTTAATAGGCAAAACACAAACGTTTAGTCTGGTGAGCTTTGACTGTGCTAACAGCAAAAAGGATGACGTCGATGTAGAAAGAAGAGTAAATGACAAGTTGCAACTTCAACTATCACAGTATGGGCTTAATCAACTACATCCGACAGAGAGATCAGTTCATAAGTAAGCTTAATCCAGTGCTTAAACTGGTGGCCTAGACCCTCAGAGGTCAGAGGTACCACTCCCTCGGGTCTGTGATATCCTTGCTTGGAAGAGGAGATCCCTGCTCAATGAAATTTTACATCTGTACTTCACTTCCCAAAAGGGCACAAAGTCTTCCAACGTAAAGAAGTGTGGCTCTTGACCATACCCATTCTACTGAACCCGGCATCTACAATATATACAAAGAAAACATTGATCATTAAAATAGAATTCTGTTAATGATGCTGTGAGAAAGACATCCAAAAATCAGAGAACTCTCTGTGTGTCTAATTTATGTGACCTTTTCTGGAAAGCTTGTTCTTTTCTCTGCAAGGCTCACAGTTGGCATTGTCACAGCACAGAAATGGAGGGCTAATGGGAACAAATACCCTTTGAGTTTGCCTGGACAGTCTGGAGCAAGGCAAGATGAGCATGAACAGAATGCTGGCTCCCGTGATCAGTAAAGTAACCACTCTGTTAAGTTAGTCTTCCTTGTCACTCATGTGAACTAAGCTAATTGCCACATCTGTGTATGGGATGTGGCATTTAACAATGTATGGATCACACACCCGAGGAGGAACATGTTTTTTATAAGGCTATAAAGAGTTTGAAGAAGAGCAGCAGCTCAATAGAAAATAATCTGCATTGTTTTTCAGTAGGGATGTTAAAAGATTAATTCGGCTTATTGGATGTTTGATAGTCTAGAGCCTGTCTCAGGCAAGCTTGAATTGCCACTGCTTTTGTCAAAAGGTGCCTAACAAGATCTTTTATGCCATAGAATAATATTCTGTAGATATTTTGAATTGGAGTCAGAAAAGCTGTGGAAATTAAGTGTAGCAGGATATAATCTGTCAGTGTGGGGAGACAGGTAGTCTATATGATCTTTTCTCTCTCTTAAGATGGTAGATTTTCAAAAAACAAAAATAGTGCCTAGACACCTAAGACCTCTTTGTTTTCAGTAAAAACATGTCTAGATGTCAAGGGAGCCTTTGTAATTCCCCTCATACCTAGTACTTTATACTTCTTGGCAAAATTTCTTGTCTGAGAAAATACTTGACACTTAGATACTGCTAATGTTTAAAGTGTTACTGTAGGAACAAGTTTCCATGTTTGTTTAATTCACCTCTGATGTTCCTACAGGCATTGATTATGATTTATTGTATCGATGCTTATGCATTTGCAAGTAGAGTGACTTCAGATGAGAAGAAATGCATGCAAGTTGTCAGAATCATCCTTGCATGATCTGGAGCAAAAGCAAAGGGAAACTCAAATGTTCTTCCTCGGCAGTATTTTCCAAGCATCCTTTTTTCCCTTCTCTCCCACCCCCTGTCCCCTTATTTTACAGATTATAAAGAAGCAGAAAAGTAAAACTGAGCAGGCTGAGGCTGACTTTGAATGGCCACCATCCAGGAGCAGTGGCCTGGCGTCTGTTGCTGTCTCAGATCAGAGTATGCTGACTTTTCCAGGGAGCCGCAGGGGGTCCTACACGTTATGGGTGAGTGACTTAGCACAACTACTGTATGTTTTCTGTTGCACAAAACTGGAAGATTGAAATCGTGGATAAGTATACTTACTGCCTGGAATGGTATGTAGAGGCTTGCAGAGAACAAGCATTACACCTGTGTCTGGACAAACTCCCTTAGTTGCATGCTTTCCTAGCACATCATGGGCCATGGAAGTATGTCACAAACATTGTGTTGTATTGGTGAGTGTATTGGAGGGGACTAAGTTTGTGATATGAGCAATCTTACTGCTTGATGTGAATGCTAACAGGACTCAATGCCTGGGTGTTTTACTCCTTAAAACAGTTTTTATGCTCACCTATATTTTATTTGGATTTTTGGTGAATATTCGATATTCCTCTGTGCAATGTTAGATTTCTGTAGTGGTTTTTTTCTCCTTAAGAGAAAAATCTTAAAGAAAGAAGATCTCTCATCTTGAAGAAAACAGCCACCACCAACAACAAAAAAGTAAACCCAACTGTAGAGCACCATTTATGTCTTAGACTAAAGAGTATTTCCTCCTCCTTTCACTTGTTTCTCAGAACAGTGCCTTTAGCTCCTGCTATAAAGCTGAAGAAAATCTGACAAGCTGCATTAGTAACATTTTAAGAAAAGCAGCAAGGGAAAAGACACAAAAATAAGCTATAGGCTTGGATAGGCTGTTTCACAATCAGAGAGTGAGGACAGTGACAGGTGAGCTCCAGTGCATTTTGATACAGTGGTTTAAGTGTTTTAAGCTGCTGCTCCCAAGTGTCCTACTACTGCGCCAGTAACCACCTATCCCCCACTGGGCAGAGCCACCAGAATTGAACGTGTGCTGTGCCTTAGTTCCCAGCTAAGTTTGCTACCTTACACTGCCAGTGAAGATAGTTTTATTCCAGAATATAAAATGGTGGGCCAGAATTGCTGAGATACAGACTCTCATTGTCATCCCCCACCTATTTCCAAATTGAAGGAGTAATGCCTTTAAGCTGCTGCTGTTAGCCAAGCGATCACAAGTCAGGGTGAGTGTGTTTAAGCACTTTGCTCTGTAGGTCTTGGGCAACTTGCTTGTGGAACGTAAGAGTCAGGAGAGGGAGAGTTAATTTTGTGTCTGACTCAACAGAGTTTTCTTTCTGGAGTTTAAGGACAGGACCTAGGGGAACATGCTGTTCAAATCCTCAGTTATTACACCAGAAGCCTGTTGTTGTTCTGCATTTGGAGAATTAAGCTTGAATTCAACATGTTTTGAAATTCTGTTCTGAAGTAACACGTTTGAGTCCCAAATTTTCGCCAGAGGGAGGCTCATTGGTTTGAGAAATAGTAGACTTTGTGGGAAAAACTGGAGTAGCAGAAATGTCACGCTAAGTTGAGAAAAGTCACAACAAACAGCTTCAAAAGTTCTGCGGTCATCAGTCAGTACTAGAGATCCAGATGTGTACTGTGCTTTATAAGGACTTTCTACCTCGTTACAGAGTCTTTCACCACATTTGTCACCGTTTGGTCCAATTGTCTTCCCATAGTGTGTTAAGGAACGTTAGGCCATCTGGTCTGGATTCTCTCACCCCTCCCATAAATTCAGTTTCTACCTTTTGCTTTGCTAGGGTTATTTTATTGTTTTCTTTTGTCCTTTGAAGTATGCATGTCTTTATTTTTGCTTTGCTTTGAATAGAGGAGAATTTTCTTAGTATAACTAGACCCACTTCAAAAAGCAGCATAGCTCCAGTTGCTCCAGTAGCTAATGTAGTTGCAGTTATGTTAGCCTAATAGGCTAACACAAATAAAGTCATAGAAGCTCTAACAAAGGGTCTACTGCAAAGCATACTGAAAAGCAATTTGTGCAGAGCAAACGCAGAGCAGGTACAGCCTGCTTGATTCTCATCAACAGCAGTGGAACAACCCAAATTCCTTTTCCTGAGCGTGCTTTCCATTCAACTTTGTCTTTATTCAGATAGAAATGGTAAGCATGTGTCTGTCAACAGATTTGGAGGACTAAATTGCATGGGTTTCTCCTCTGTATATCATTTGAGAAAGTTACCTTTTCTGCTAAAAGAATTACAATATTTTTTTCTTTCCAAAACAAAACCTAGTTTCTATGGAAGCTGGCAGAGAGGCCCTATGGCTATATGCCCTTTCCAGGCAAAGCTCCTTACTCCCTCACAGGTGGATTTTGGAACTCTTGAGTCTAAGCTTGTAACAGCAAATCTTCATGGGCTCCACTGCAGTAAGTGAATTTTCGTATTTCCTAACTGGTGACATTATGTTCACCAAAAAAATCCGGACTCTTAATTTGTGTACACATCCTATCATTGAGCTGTGTGTGTTGAGGAGAGTTTGAGCAGAGATCTGCCTGAAACGATAAAACCCCTTTCTTACTGGTACATGCGACAGCTAACAACAGGGCTCTTGCAACAGATTTATTAGGACAGATGTTCCTAGTATAACCCAGGTTTTTGTAGACAGACTCTGTGGCCATAACAACCCCAAGGGAAGCCAAAAAAAAAAACAAAGTGCATTTTTTTCTATCAAAGCTACCCAAGTTGACTGTTACTGGGTTAGAGTTGTGTACATGAGCCTGTTTCCCAGTAAGTATTATTTAAGTAGTGCTTCTGCTGTTTAACACTTTCTTTATTACCTGGCCAACAAATTAGTACTTGAAGCAAGCAGAAGCAGGATAGATTAAATAAAAGGGAAGAAGAAACATGATTAACAGGACAGACATGAAGAGGAAAGGGAGGTAAGGATAGCAAATCTTAAGGCAGTTAGGATTTCCTAATTTAAAACTGGAAATTTATCTTAGAACAAATGTTTTTATGTGTCTTCTGTGTAGAAGATAATGCATACGGTTTTGCTAACACAATAAAGCTAGTAACATTCAGTTATTCAGGGCAGTTGCGTGCTGTAGCACTGGCCTTTACAAACCCATGTTTATTATCGCATTGCATTTTATTACCAAAGGCACTTGCTTACAGTGGGGGGGATGGAGCTGCAATTATCCCAGATATAACTGTGTGGTTATACCTGCCAAGCGATTTTTCGTTTAATTGCAACTATTTGTGTGTCGCTCATCCATATCAGCCAGAAACTTCCAGTGGGCTCTGGAAGCCCTGCATTATCTCCCTGCTCATGCCTCTTTGTAGTATGAAGAAAATGCTGTATGCAGAGAACCTGAGCTGTGTAAGCGGGGGACAGCACAGTGCCAAGATACCAACTGCATGAGACCTGCTTGATCAGAGCAAAATCTATTGATCTTCATATTAAGGAACGCACACACACACAGAGTATCTCCCTGAAATATATTATTGATTATTTAAAGGCAGTACTATGGTGTGGTAGTAGCTATAGATATCGTCTTTTCCTCTTTTTCCTCTTAGATTTCTTTCAGATCCCTTGCCCATGCTAAAAATAGTGATAGAAGGCTGAATGTTTTATTTCTCCATCTCATAAAAAGAGATGGATGGCACCATCTGTTTCTCATTACCAATAAGCAAACGCTGTACAATGTTGGGATAGGAGGAGCTTAGAGCAATGGGCGGATGCTTCTCTGCTCTCTCAGTCCATTTCCCTCCCATACGTCATTGTCAGTGAGAACAAACAACTAGCTGGCATTTAAACATTGATGGACTGCAGGCACCCTGGTGTGTTCTAAGTGCTGTATTAGTGGTCTTTATTTTACAACTAAAAGATTGCATATATAAACAGAAACTCATCCATAATTTATAGTATATAAAACAGCTAGGGATACAGGGAAAAGGAGGATATCATTAAATACACATTATGATGCACCTCAGGGGAAGCAGAAATTTACTGGTTAAGCTAATTATAAGGTCCACAGTGTACTGACAGTTGGGGGTTCCCCCCCCTCCCTTTGATTTGTTTTAAAGAGAAGGTTCCACAAGCCTGAGGTCCAACATTGCTTTGGAAATCACTGGAGATTTTGCAAGTGCTCTATACCTTTGTAGGTTTGTCCCAAACAAATATTTGAAGAAAGCTTTTTTGAGAAGGAATCCTGTTAGCAGTCACACAACACGGTGGGAGAGCTGCTTCGGATGAAGGAAGCATAGCACTATAGGAAGTTGATGCCAGCTGACATCAGTTCTTACCTGTCAACAACTCTGTATCAGAAATACCATATTTATATCTAATTATTAAATATGTCACATTATAGGGAAGATGGAGCTTTTAGCTTTTATACATGAGCTGGAATCAGAAGGTTGCACAGAATGTGTTTCTGGGACCTACTTCCAATGAGGCAGGTGTGAATTTATCCAGAAGCCGATCAGCCGGATGCTGATGGATTATTTACTGTCTTGTTTCTTTCCAGAAGCAGCCAACTGCAGCACCATCTTCTCTGCACAGACTGGGAAAAAACAGTACACTTTGAGATGAAAAAGTACTTGGTACTTTAGAAAATAATCGGTCTTCTTTAATTCATATTTATTATGAGAAGTTCCAACTTTCTTTAAGTACTCTGCAGGTTACAAATCTTGCTGTCATCTGTTGAGTTTGCAGGTGTAACATTGTAGTCTCGCTGCAAAAATGATCTGGAGTTACCTGGCCATATGACACTTCATGCATTTCAGATTGATGGCCCTGTCCATAATAACCTGATTGATTTCCCTCCTTCCACTGCAGCAGAAGGATAGGATACAACTGCTTTTGCAATTCTGACTCAGCAATTAGTACTACTTTTTAAGGTTTCAGGTGGCTAAATAATCAGCACAAGCCTAAACATGACAGCATTGTCCTTTTACAGTTCTTTGTGTAGTTTAAATTTGTTTGAGATGTATCTGTAGCAGACAATTACTGATTCTTGGTCTCATAGTACTATTTATGCACTTGACAAACATCCAAGGTGACAGTTTTGGATGCTAGATACATGATCAAGCCCATGCAGGTCTAAATTCAGCTGAATTACACTTACTGTCAGCAAGCCAGGATGGGTTTTAAGGCATGAAAGGGAGCAGGGGGAGGACAGAGAAGGATGGTCATTCCATAATGTTATTTTCCAAAGCATGTAGGTCATATGTTGTTCTTTCAGCTTGATTTTGTTTTCAAGATGCTATCCTGATACACTGCTGGGTATCACAAAGCTTTGAGGTCTAACTTAAAACCTGTGATGCTCAGAGATAGGCTGCCTGAGAAATCTTACTTTATTTTTAGGTGAAATCAGGGTGTATATTGTCACAGTGAGAAGCAAATAAACACAGAATGCTTCAGGTTTCTTCTGTCAAGTGGGTGTTTGAGTAGGAGACGCAGTTATTCGCTCTGACGGGCAAGTGCACTGCTGAGCGCAACTTTGTAAATGAGGGTCAGAACAGGATGTGAAAGGTTGCATGGGGCATTGAGCAACCTAGAAATTAATGAAAATAGAGTAATCGTGTTCAGTAAAGAGTATTCCCTTGAAAAAAAAGGTAAGTTTATGTGTTAGGCTGCAGTTAGACTTGAGACAAAAATGCCAGTTCACCTCCTTCCCCTACCCCTTTATGCACATGCATTCTCCCAGTGGGGTACACTAGTAGCAACTTAGAATCATATTGCCCTACACCAGAAGAGGGATCTGGCCTTTGCAGTTGCTCAGCTTTCTCATCTGTAAATAATATACTAATACTGTCGTCACAGGATATTAACTGAGCTCTCAGCATCTTCAAATGAAAGGTGTTATGCAACTGGGAACATGCGAGAGAGTAACAGCTAAACGAACAAGGGGACCTGTAAAGGTGCTGCTTAGGTTACAGTTGCATTAGTACATCTGCTCTCTACTCCCGTCAAAGCAGGTAACAATTGATTTACCACAAAATTCTATAGACACATAAATCCGTTACAATGATTGAGCCATGCTGTCTTATGCTCCTAACACTTCCCTAAATTGTTGCTCCATAAGTACAATAAAAGGATGTTTATATTCATCTTCTGGAACCAATATTTAAGTGTGTATATATATATATTACTAGCTTATATATATTAAGTGTATATATATATATTACTATCTTCCACATTTCTTGCAAATCCCTTGCATCCAAAACAATAGCTTTTTCACACGTGGGGCCTGCTTATTATTTGGGGGGTGGGGAGGGAAAGTCCCTCAAACACTATGGATTCTACTTCTGTGGGGTGATGTGTAGAGCTACTTGCATGCTCAGAAGCAGTGGGTTTGTTGGGGAATAACCTCCTACTTCTCTTCCTCACAACACATCTCCAGATCCTCAAGGTCAGCTAATTCAAACTGAACCAAAATAAATACATGCCCAAATGTGTCTCTACGTATTATTACACAGCTGTGCAATTCATACTGCTGACAGACCCATTCCTGATTAACTGAGCATTATCTTTGTACTACTTTTAAAGGAACAATGCTTTTAAGGGGATCAGCTGACTGAGAGGCCAGTGGAAGGATGGCAAGCCCACCTAAAGTGCGGCTGGGCTATGTCTGCATCACCAGTGAACAACAAGCCAGCTTGGGTAGACCCTGGAAGCTCTAAGGTTTTTGCAGGAGAGAGAGAGTCATCTTTGCTTTCTCCCAGTCTGTTATTCAAGGATTTGCCCTGTTAGCTGGGATATCCTAACTGGGGTTTAGGTCAGGGCAGGAAGAAGGGCGTTCTCTTTGAATTGAGTGTCAAAATCTCCCATTCATCTGCCTGTTCTTGCCCTTTTGCAGAAGCCATAGGGTTGTTAACAGATACTTTGCCACATACAAGATTTAACTAAGGAACAGATGCTTGAAACCCTTGGTATTTCACTCCCACTGCTAAATGTCTGGACTGCATACATTTGAGCAGACAGAAAATCACTTCCAGGAATAAATAGGCTGTGGCAGCGTTAGCAAGCTCATACTGTCTCCTTCCCCGTGTGGGAGTTTACTTACCAAAGGATGCATTAGCTGTTGATGCTTAGGGATTGCTACTGTATTTGCTCAGGTGGGTGGGACCTGCTGGTTCTGTCTGTGTATTGATTGTATTCACAGAGCACAGATGAAAAGCAGGCAAGGGGGTTTGCTGCACTGCTAGCAGGCACAGCTGTAGAATTTGTGGGTGAGGAGAGGGGGCGGTTGAGGTTGCATCTAAGTTGTCTGTGTTTGTGCTGTCAATTCTAGGCTGCTTCCTTGAATAAGCAAGGTAATCTTCAAAGTTAAAACAGCCCGAAGAAATAGGGTGAAATAGGAGGGAAGTGAGGAGAAAAACATGTGTGATCCAGAATACCCTTTGCAGAGTTGAGTCAGTTGCTTTTGGGATCTATTTTGAATTACCACTTTGGCTTCTCTTTAGAAGAAAGAGGAATTACCCGTACTCTTTCATGTTTTGAGGAAGAATGTAGAGCAAAATATTTATATTTTCTCTCTAAACAGTATGCATACATTTAAGAGAGTTACTCAAGGTAAAGAATCCATAGATTATCAACATTAGACTCAATATTCACAAGCATGTTTTACAGAAACTTGTTTTTGCTTTTGGTTACTTTGTTTTTATTTATTCAGTGTTCAGAAGCAAGAACTTGTAAATTGTTACAGACAGAAGATGGAATATTTATACTTATTAAGTAATTTATTAAGTAATAGGAGAAATTGTATGTGATTACTTTTTGTTCCCTTCTTCCTTCATTGTCTTTGTCTTTTTTTTTTTTTTCTGAGGGCCAGCAATGAAACAAACAGGACTGTACATGCAAAAATGATTCTTTTTAGTGCTAGCCCAGTAGAAGATGAAAGCTGAGTTCTCTCCATCCAAACATTATAACTATGTAGCAGAAATCCCCTGAAGAGGGGTGTTTAAAAAAAAAAAAAA
>VZTL01017409.1:29416-88327 GCA_013400535.1 Scopus umbretta
TGTCTGGAATTTCTTTTTGAAACAAACATCTCGCAGCAGATGCCAGTAGGCAGAATTTGGTGGGGAACTCATCTAACTGAAGTGTTTGGAAATGCCTGTCAATACTGTAACTATATTTTGCTAGCTGTGCTGTACTGCACAGCAATCCAGTATGCAGCACATGCCTCCAAGGAGTGTGTGCTGCAAACATAGCAAATGACTTGTTGGGTTGCAATGCCATCTGCTGATGTACTAACTTACTGCAGAAACTCACAGTTGCAGTACCTTAGCACCTGACTGCAAGCATACAGGGCAGCCTTGTAATTAATCACAAATAAATACACCTGAAATAGCACCTGGCTGGTGCACCTGACAGGGTCTTTTTGCTGAGGAACCAGAACTTCTGGTTAGAAAAGGTGCTGGTGGCTTTAGCTGGGATCAAAGGATCTTCTTGACCTCTGTGTCTTTATAAATCTGGACCAAAGCTCCTACATTCCTGCCTCCTTTTGAAGAGTGTACTTAGGCTGCTGTATTATTTGGATACTTTTGGAAAATGGGCTGGATTCATTCTTCTGCCCTGAGATCTTGTTGCTGTCCAAGTTTGTAGGCAATTGGTAAAGACTCAGGGCCATTTGGTTGGTAAATATCCCTTGTTCCGATGCGGACTTATCCAAGAGCGTATCGGGGTAGCTGGCCTTACCTCCAGGACTTACCTGCATCCATGCACAGGGACACTACATGGAGCCCCAGTCTCCAGATGGGCTTTTCAGTCCTCTTCCCTTATGTTCAGCATTTTGCTTTCTATGCAAATGTCTACAAGGAAAAAAATGTCACCTGTGGATCTACAGATGGGCTGTTATCTCTGATGAAGGGAGGCACAAATGCAGCACAGTAATGTGTGCTTCTGCTGCCTGCCACAGGTAAGCATGGCAGTGAAGTCAGCCGCATGGGCAGGCATGTACATAGATTTGTAGCCCATGCTATAGCTGTAGAGCTGTTGAGTTAGTGGTGCCAGCTGAGTTGAAGTTGATGCAAATATGCCAACCAAAATTAGAGCTTTTGCTGTGTAACCTCACCCCAACTAACTAACTTTTTAGTGTGGTCTCAATTGCAAAAGCAACAAAAGGAGGTCTTGGGTCATTTGCTTTTCAGATAGAGTCATCAGTCGGGCCGGTAATTGATTGGAGATAAACTTGTGGACAAACATTTGCTTTTGTGCTCTGAAAAAAATGGCCATGATTATGCCAATGTAGACTGACTTGTTCTCATGCCAGGATATGCTTCTGTCCTGTTCCAACACCAGGCTTAGATACTGACACTCATTTTTTTGTATTTTTACCAGCATTACCAGTGATTTGAACTGCTATCAGGGATGAATTTACACTTTCTTTCCACCCATACTTGTCTGAGTAAAACACAATTCTACTCTCTGTCCTTCTGTCCTTATCTAAAACTAACTTTCAGAACAAGAAATAACCTAATCCTCTACCGTTATTAATTCTTCTTAATTGGAGCTTATTAGAATGCTGTCACTTCTTGATCATTTAAATCTCTTCGGATACAAGAACTACAGAAAACTACAAAAGCAGTAGTGAAGAGTGCTAGTTCATCAGCCTCTTCCAGTAGCATAATTTCATCCTTTTTCAGGATCTGAACACAGGGGTGTAGTCAAGCTATTTTAGCTTGGCATTACTTTTCTCTCCTTGAGCCTTCTGTGATATTGAACCATCTTCAGTGAGAAGAGGTGGTACTTCTAGCAGAACAGTCCAAGACAGATTTCATCAAAACTTCACATGAACTGTAGAAAAAGGATGGCCTCAAGCCAAGCTTTGGAGGCACCAAAACATTTTTCCCTTGCTGCATGTAGAGGGATTTTCTTGGGAATTAGCAGTAGTTCCTGCATAATACCAATTTCCTGCTCTTCACGGAGAGTTTCCAAAAACTGTGGAGAGCAGTTTCCCTCTGACCTAACTCAGAAGTTTCAGCACACAATTTAAAAGAATCAGCTTCGTTTAGATAAGCTTGTTTGGATAAGCTAATTTGAAATCCTAGGCTGCTATACCACATGGGACTGTGTCTTTCTTTTCTGTGCTTCCTTGTTTTTCAGTGCTTTTTGTCCATCCAGGCAGTCATGCTGATCTTCTTTTTAAATCCCTCAAGCTGTGACGTATCTTTTAGTCCTTCTGAAAGATGTATCTGCCCTATAGTGTAGATGCACCTGAGCTAGCCTTAAATTGCTCAGGCAGTGCTGGTAGCAGTGTTGCTGCGGAAGCATGGGTCTGAGGGCAGGATTTGCTGGGCTCCTTCAGTGGGTTTCACAGCCCGTGCCAAGTTCCATGTTGCCAGGGCGAAGCTGCTGGTGGGTCTCAGGTTAGATGAGAACTAAGTGCAGACACTGCCATCACTGCAATGCAACCTTCACTGTGATGTTTATGAAACAGCGAGTGGGCAGGCGAGAAGCTGTCATTTAAACGAAACACCAGAAAAGTTGTCAAACCTACAGATTTTACATAATAATAAAAAAACATGTTACTTTCATTATCTGAGCCCAGGATATCATTAGACTACTTGATTTTTTCCTGATTTTTTTTTTCTTCTCCTTAAGATTCAGTTCTTTAAGTAATAAGGGAAAATAGATACTAGCGATTAAACTGTAGGATATTCCTTCTGGTTCTCCAGCATCTCTTATCTGTATGTGTTTGCCATACATGTGGAAAAAGAATGTGCCCTGAGGGAACATTTCTGATACTGTGAAAACAGTGACAGCCACAACTTGCTGCTTTCAGCATGTAACAACTTTAACACAAAACTGTCGGAAGATATGGCAGACCTGAACTGGATCTAATTATTGTAAGAATGGAAAGTGCAGTAGGTCTTGCTTTGCAATGAAGTGAGCCACAGCACAGTTAAAACTTGTCATAGTTCAGGCTGCAAATCTGTGACAGAATTGTTTATATTGTCCACATATCCTGGCAGGATGAAATAAAGGTTGAGCAAATTCCTCTAGCAAAGCAATTTATGTACCTTTCTATATTGTGTTAATTTATTAACCCTTTTACAGGGCTAAGGAGTTAAGGAGGATTTGGATGATCTTGATCAGTTGAAGATCTAGTTTGAGGTGTGAAACAGCCTAAATATACACTTGAATATAGTTGGTTTGTGAAAGTGACTCATCTGAAAGTTTCCTATAATAAAATTATACAGTATTACGGGCTTATTTTTAGTAGTTCATGTCACTGAATTTGAAAGGGAACACTCCAACGCATCACGTTAGGACCTGTGTCTTTGCGTGGACAGGACTAACCAAGTTATGCAGTCGTTGCAGTTACAGAAAATATTTGATTTTAGGGCAATAATTCTGGCTTTTCCTCCAGAGTTTAGAAGCCAAACTAAACCCTGGTGCTCGGTTATGTTTCTTTTTACTGAATCTGTTATGAAATCACACTGCTGAGCCAAGGATACAGGAAGATTTGCAGTTAATTAAATCTTCTGGCATGGTACAGAGGTCCCACACAGGAGCATTTCAGATGGGAGGAGGTACAGCCAGAAAAGTGGTGTAAGCACTGTTTTCAAGTTAGCAGGACTCCCAGCAATGCTTATGCTGTCCTGGGAATTGAAGGGACTTGAAAATAGCTGAAAGTCAGGTTATCCTTTTCCTCATCTACACCAGTGCAAAGCAGAGCTCTGAATGCAGGCAAAGACTGGCCCTTGTGAGAGTAACAGTTTTAGTTAATTATTTCTAATTTGAACATCAGTTAAAACGTACAAAAATTTTTTTAAAACTGGCCAAATTTAAATGTGACTTCTGTAACTGACCCCAGTGCTTAAGTCAAAACTAAAATGTCTGATTTATTTATGCAGATCCAAAGTGCCTTCCCCTCAGTAGTCCCCAGGGATCATTAACAATCACAACAGTATTTTACCTCATTTTGACTTGAAGTGTGACCCTCCTAGACACAGAGCGATGTGCAGTTGTAGGCTACGTTGACTTCATTAGCAAGACTGCATAAAACTGCCCAGCATATTGTGTGATATGTATGTCCTAGCAAGTGAAAGAATTCTGCATTAAAATCAGTTGCGTTACACATCTATTTCTGGGGAACAGGCTGTTTGTTTCCTTTTTTTTAATTTTTAACTTCTGCAAATTGTTACACCAGATGGCCTGTTGAGCCAACAATAGATCATCATGTCTCACCACAATGGGATCTCTTTCTGGCTAGCTTGAGTCGAAGCAGTTAGATATCGGTCCTCACCAAGCACATTCCTAACAACTTCACTGTAATTATTTCTTTCCATCTGGTTTGTGGTAGCATAAACAATTTCCTGCCTCCTTGCATAGCATCAGAAATGCACATAAATAAGCAATCTAGCACTGAAACAATTATTTTGAACACATTAAATTCCATTTCTGGATGCTAGCAGATTCCACACTTCCGTGGGTAACTGAATACTCATACTAATTACAGTAAAGAGTTTGATAATTAAGTATTTCTATTTTTAAATTATGCTCTTTGATTTTTATTCCCACAGAGGTCTCAGTCTGCATTCTCCCTGGCTAGTGAAGATATGTCCAGTAAAGGACTAGACCCTGCATCATCTGTGACTGAGGTTCTTTGGAGGCAGCAAAAAGGACAATTCAGGAAACAGAAGGAACGCAAGCTCTCTGCATTACCCAGCTGGAAAAGTGTGGACAGGCTAAATGAAACAAGTAAATATTTCTAGTACGAATATGATTCTTTTTTTGGCTCTCACTCACATGTGGAATAAATATGACTTAAAGCAAGGACCTTATCCAGGAAATTTCTGCTGAACTCTGTGCTTGCAGGGGTCACATGTAAAAATGTCTGTTTGGTGATGCTGAGTGTCATGATTTCATTGGGGTATGTCATTGCTTATCTTACCTCCCCCCCCNAAAAAAAAAAAAAAAAAATATCAAAATTTGAGCCTTTGGGGAGTTGATTTTGGACTGTTAGGAAACATTAGGCATCTAATTCGGATATATTTCAGAGCTTCTAAGACGTAAGAGCCCAAAGGCACTGCTTTGTCACCTGGTTATCTGTCCTCCAGTTGATGGAGTTTGCAGCTGCCCATAGTCTCCCTTCTGTTGCACAAGTTAACTGTTCAAGAGGTTGTGTGGTGAACCAAACAGTGAAATAATTCACATGTAGGATTCCCCCTTGCACCTTTATTTTCAAGTCCAATGAATTCACCAATGCAGTGTTCTGTGCAGCCCTATTAACTGCTGCTTCCACACCAGTTTGAGGAAGCTCTGTAAGTAAGAACTTCACAGACCAGCAGTTTCCCTAGATCCATGTCCTCTGTTTCTTAGTGCATTAGGTATGAATGTGAATATGGATGGTGAGTAGCTTCTCAAGTCAGCCCCATTCCTGAATCAGCACCCTGGGATAGAATGCAATTCCCTGCTTACTTCAAGAGGACATAAGTACAGGCTGTCATTGAAGAAGATGGTTCCTGCTTTTGGTCGGGGGGGAGCGTCCCATTTCCACTGCCTCTCTTGTTCTGGCTGCAGTGTTCATGAGGCTGCAAGAGTGTAGCACCAGGGAACCGCTGCACAGAAGAGTTGGTTAGTTTTCATCCCTACAGCTGCACAAGGGGAAGGGCTAACTGCTCACTGCAGCAGCAGCCCCCTGCTCTAGGTGACGGGGAAGAGCAAAGCTAACATATTTGCTGCTGTTGTCCTCCCATGAAAGAGTCTGCTTGTTCCTGTTCTTCTCTTGTGACAGCTGTAGAACCCAGCTGACCCCGTAGCAAATCACGAAGCCAAACAAGCAGAAAACTTCTCTTCTGTAGGATGAGTTTACTGGTGCTGTAACTCCCACAGCTGGCTTCCTAGGTGCTGGCAAGCAGAAGCAGCCAAAATATGTTTGGGTGTAGTGAGGACCAGGGAAGGGGGCTGCCCATCAATTCAATTCGTTTATCTGTAATGCCAGTTGGTAACCTGGGAGACTGAAAATGAGGCAGTGACAATACCCCTTCTCCCCCGAGAAAGAAAGTGATAGTAAAGTAGTAATAAAACTAAGTATGCATTACTTGGTGAACTGCTCATTCAACCCCCTGTCAGAAGTGGTGTTCTCCTGGGCATTTTACTGGAAGGCCTATTTTCTGTAAAGTAGTTAATTGGGTGCTTAAATTTAAGAACCCACTTCAATCCCATTGAATTCAACTGTTGAGCAATTTAGTACTTAACAATTGCTTAACCATAGCAGAATGACAAATTGACCCAGTTTCCTTTCAGGTGCTCTGCTCAGAGGATTTCTTCTGCTGCTTTCATCTAAGAACCACATTTGTGATGAAATCATGGTGCCTACTGAGCCTATAGTAAATACCTGATTGTGCTAATTTATGTAAATATGATCTCACTTATGCAGTAGTAAGCAGCTCTGTATTAGGATTCAGAAAATGAAAGAAATCTCAACCAAGAGTTTGGTAAAATCAGTGGGCTTTTCAGTCATGTAGCCAAAAAACAGTTCACAATTGATTTTGAGTACAGTTTACACGGGTTTAAATGATGACTCAAGAGCCAAATCACGAATTAATGCTTTTTGCCCATTTACCAATAGTTTCACAATGAGCCTTCTAAAATCTATTTTCATTTTCACATGGATAAATTATAGCGTATACCCAAAGAATTGTGTGCAAAATCCATTCTTTCAAGTAAGTGACCTTGTTTTGGAAAATCAGGAAGGGAGCATTTGACATTACTTGAAGCTTGGATAAAACTGAGTCAGCTTTCTGAATATTAAGTGGCTTTCCCTTCTACCCTGCTTACCCTCTAAGATGTAAACAACTACTATCCTGCCCTTTACTTCAGTTAACTGAGGATGTTTGACAGATTCTTATGTGTTGTTGCTAAAGAAAATAAGGGGAGATGGTTTGGGAGAGAAAAAAGTATAATGGGGTGGCACTCCACTGCATTATGTTTGTGTAATGTGGTGCAGCTGAATTCAATTTCTCTTGGAGATTTTTATCTTGCAGAGCTGTTTGCTTTGTTTGAAGGAACAATTTTTTAAGGAAAGGTCCTCTTTCTCTCAAGAGAATCCTATACTTAGATTAGTTAGCGTAGTTGGAAAAAGTGAACAAGAAGAAGTTCCTTAGGCTTAGTAGCTTGTATTCTTTTTTTTTCCCTCCAAAATCAGCTGTTACAATAAAGAGTTGTTAGTTCTCCCTATAAACATGACTTCAGTTATATCCTCAGCTGGTCACTGCTACAAGAAGTCTATTACTATTTTGATTTCTTTTTAAGCAGGACTAAGAATTACTTTAGTGATGTATTTTCTAAAGTTCTCTGAATTGGCATGGAATTTAGGAAGTAAAAACAAGCCAAAAGGACTAAAATGTGTAACAAATACAAAACCTGTTCTAAATCTTGCATAGCTCCTAAGTTTCATTACCATTTAATTATTGTTTCTTTTCTGTGGTGGTGTGTTTTTGGTGGTAGTGCACCACAGACTTTTTTTTTTAAAACTGAGCACACCTTGTTACTGCATACTTACGTTCTTTATGAATAATTCCAAGGAAAAAGTCATCTTCTTGAGCTCCAAGTGTTTGTAATCATGTAATGCAAGATGCTTGATTATCATCTACAACACTATCCAGATTTTAATTCTTCCATTTTTAAATAGTGATGTTCTGTTTACAGTTTTAGAAAACTAATATTTTATTAATAAGTATTTTGACTTTTCTGGAAATGGCAAATTTGAACTTACAGAAGGAATCTTTAAGGCTGAAAAGTTCATTCAGTAAGCTGAGATGACTGTGTAAATCCATGGCATTATATATTTATTCAGCTGCTGTGGGAGGTAGAGTAATCACACATTCATATTTTCTGTGAAGGGACTTTTCAAGTTTGATTGGAAATGGAATCTGAATTTAGAAGAAATACAATTCTGTGAGTTATACAGCATTTTTTGACCATATTTGTGGCTTTTTTTTTTTTCTGTTGGAGTTGTAAAACGTACTCTGAAAAAGTGTAAGAATATAAAAGCAGCAGTGCTTGGTCAGACAAAAAGCTCATTCAGTCTAAGATACAACAGCAGCAGCAACCGTAACCATAAGCAAGAGCCTAAGAAAGATTAGGAGAAAGCAAGTATTTTTCGTGCTGCTTCTGAGTAGGCTCTGAACCTCCAGAACTTTCAGCTTAATGACTACCTCAGCTAGAAGTTTTTTTCTGTATTTAGTAAACCTTAGTGGATTTCTCTTCCATGTCCGTAGCCATCTCTGGTTTATCCCAGATTAATTTCTAGCATCCATAACACCCTTAGGCAAGAAGCTCCACAGGTCTTGTACCCATTGCATCCCACTTCTTTCTTTTGTTTGTTTTGAACCTTGATTTCACTAGTTTCACTTGATGTCCTCTAGTACTTAGGTTGGAAGAGATTCCCCCATCTCTTTTAGTGTGTATCCTCTCAGTGTTCTCTCCTCCAGGTGGCAGAGCTGTAGCTTACTTAATCATTCTTTGAATGGAAGCCGTTTCAGAACCTCCTCAACACTTTGTTGCTCTTCTCTGATCCTTTTTCCATCTTTCTTTTTCAAGATGGGGGACCAGAACTGCACACAGAATCAGAGACATTTGCAAAACGTGGTATTTATACATGTCTCTGAACTGATGTTCCCTCAGCCTTTCCTAATAATTATTTTAGAAAAAGGCTTTAGTCTAAGTACTCTCCCATTTTAAATAGTCATCACCATGACTTTAAGTGGTGGCTTCTGATTAGAAGTACAGCAGCATGGCTCACAACATGAGAGAATGTAGTAGCAACACTTGCATTTGTTCATTAGTTTTGTTGAACCCTCCAATTTGTGGCCAGTTGATCGCAAACTGGGCGAGTAAAATGAGCTTTTCACACTGTGATCACGTAGCGATAATTGTTCTTGTTTTGTTTTCATAGATCCACCTTCTGTTTTTCAAAGCACTGATGGAAACTGGGTAGCTTTGCAGAATGTCACTTTGCCTCGTCCTCGAATGCTTGCCAAACCAAAGAGTCAAGTATTCGAAGCTTTGGAGAATGAATCCAGCATTGTGTCTGCCTACGACGAGATGGGCTCAGACAGTGAGGATGACTATGACTGGAATGTGGCCTTGAACAAGCTGCGTCGGAGACCTCGGCAATCAACAGAAGATTTCTATTATCCCAATTCCCAGTATGGTACTGAGTGGGTTTATGGCAATGATCAGTACCAGGCAGTGACCTCCCCTTCCTCTGGGTTATACACCAATACTGAGACACTGTTCTCTGATTCTGAAACATCTTCAGTAAACTCTTCCCAGGAAGCTAGAGGACCTAGCAAACTTCTCTGGTTACAAAGCAGAACTCAAAGTGATATGCCCAGAATGGAAAAAAAACATTTCCACGGAGAGCTGGATGTAAATTTCAATCCACAGGCTACCAGCTTGGAGTATTCAGACAGCAGTGAGACTGAAGAAGTCCATTATGATTTAGAAAAGAGATCAAGAAGGTGGAGGAAGAGCAAAGCAATTTCTGAAGAATTATGTGAAGGAAAAAATCGCACAAAAACCAACAAGATGAATTTAAGTCAGGTAATTGTGTTTGAGCTTACCAAATGCAATCTCAGAAAGAGCTGGGCAAAACTAATTAAGCTATACTGGCAATAACATGTGAATCATGAGTGGGAGGTGGAGTGTTCTTGCAAGCTTTATCCTCCTCATGCCTCACAACCAAGAAGCAGCAAAGGTAAAGTGTTACATATACCATGAACAGGCTTTGCCTCTTTCTCAGATATGCCACTTCCATCTGATCAATGACATTGTTCATGCTGTAAAATACAGTGCTCTTTAAAAACAAAAAATGTCAGGATTTGCCAACAGCTAACAAATGTTGACTAATCACCTGTTCTGTTGCATTGTTTTGGTTTTAACTCCTTTGTTCTTGGAATAAGAAATTACTCGTATGCCTAGGAATCTTCTGTGTGCTGTTTGCAAATGTCCTGAGAAGGGATAAAGCTAATGAGCAGCAGAAATTCAGAAAGGGCTGATTTTGAAATATGGTCCAAGTGATGTCTGCTTTTAATTGATCACTTGATTATGAGTTCTGGTGTGTTAGGTTAAGTGTTTACAAACTACTTCCATTTAAATAATTTGTCATTTGATTAAAAAAAGAAAACCAAAACAAACAGAACATAACAGCTCAATCTTGGAAAACTGATCATACAACTTGAAGACAGCAAAGCACTCCACAAACATTTCTTTTAAACAACAAGTGTGGGGTAACCAGAAAGCAAAGAAGTCTGTTTGGAGATTGTCCAGGTCTAGAACTAGATATTATGTAAGAAATCCAGTTGTTCCCCAAAACTGTTTGGACAGCACAAGCACACTTCTAACTAATTACCCAGCTGGATGAAGAGAATACTGACCCCTTGCCCAGTTCCATTTCCCATGTTCTACCCCTCTCAAATCCTGTAGCTGCATCGCTGCTGCAGTGGAGTGATGGTAAATCTGAAGCAAGGAGCTAAGTGCAGTCTTCTCCCTATGCCTCTGACTACAAGCAACCTGGTCCAGTCTTTAAATCCATCTAAGCAATTTTAGGAAGCTTGGAATTGTTTTTCTTTGCTTATGCTACTAACCTTTATTTCCCAAAGAAAGACATCAGTACAGCTGATCATAAGTCAAGATTAGTATTCTAGGATTTGAGCAGGTTTTTAATGCTGGGTAAACTAATGTTAATTCTGTATGTATTCCATATGCTTTTAAGAGACAGGTGTGGGTGTTTTGTACTGATTCATTTGTACTCATGTCCCCATACATTTATAATCTACAGTTGTTAAAGGGGATTTATGTATGAGAATGTGCTCTAACAACACGTCAGTGGCCATTAAAGACTTCTTAGAACATCAGGAAGAATTGCAGGACTTTCCAGGGTCTGCACAAAGACCATATTTTGTACACAGATTTCTGTATTTCCCTTTCTGGCTTTGCGTATTTGTGCACGTTCTATGTGTGTCTGTATTCATATTGTGGCTTTCTAGTTACGGCTGCTCTGCAGAGCACAGAAGATCAGAGTTCACAGGGAAGGTCCTGGAGGCATTCTTGAATCACAGAATCATTTAGTTTGGAAAAGACCTTTAAGATCATCAAGTCTGACCACTAACCTAACGCTGCCAAGTCCACCACTAAACATGACCCCAGGCACCACATCTATATGTCTTTTAAATACCTCCAGGGATGGGACTCAACCGCTTCCCTGGGCAGCCTGTTCCAATGCTTGGCAACCCTTTCAGTGAAGAAATTTTTCCTAAGATCCAATCTAAACCTCCCCTGCATTGGTCCAGTGGAGGTCAGAAAGGCAGGGTGCTTCCAGACATACGCGACAGCATCCTTCAGCAGCTTAGTGTGTGCTTCAAAGTGCAAGCTGGTGCAGAAAACAATTGTTCTTTCCAACTTTCCTGTGAGTTGCTTTGTCTCTTAAGTGCTGCTTATACCTCTCTGTTGTGCTCAAAATGCAAGGTTTGGGATTCTGACCCGTTCTCCCCTTCATTTTACTGTTCAGGCTAAAAGAGACTGTTCCTGCTGTCCTGCTCCCTCAGCCACAGTGGGGCAGGCAGAGGCACACCGCCTCCAGATCACGCTATTGTTTTCAAAGCAATGAAATTCTCACTAGGAAGTTTATGAATGGGCGGGTTTGCATACATTTAGTTTGTGTTTGGACACACACACCCCCTGGTGGCTGATTTGACAGCTCATACCCACATTCAGAGAACTGTTACTCCAGCTTCTGCTACACAAGCACTGCCTGGAGCACAAATGGACTGGCTACTACAATTCATAGCAAGGATATTGCATGGTTGAACAATTCTAGGAAGCAATTAAAATGAGTGTGAGCATAAGGAATATAATTTGAGGTATGAAAATAAATTAGCCAGGCATCATTTATGAAAAATGAGATTAAAGGGATGTCAGGGTTTCATATAATCCCCAAAGTGTAATGTATTGATACTGGTAAAATGGTTGAGGCTGCAGCAGAGAGCACCCTACATGTAAACAGTTTGTACAAAATGATAGTGTAGGTGTATGGATAACTGCAGACAGCGTAAACTGAAGGAAGCTTCATTGTAGGGTCTTAAATCAGTCATAGATTTTCACATGCTGAGGTTATACAGAGTTTACAGAAACCATACAAAATGCTCTTCTAAACCATGTTGCATCTAGACATTAGAATCATAGAGGCGTTAAGGTTGGAAAAGACCTCTGAGATCATCTAGTCCAANCTGTAGCATTGCATGGGGCTGTTGTGACCCAAGTGCAGGACCTGGCACTTGGCCTTGTTAAACCTCATACAGTTGGCCTCAGCCCATCGATCCAGCCTGTCCAGATCCCTCTGCAGAGCCTTGAGCAGATTGACACTCCCACCCAACTTGGTGTCATCTGCAAACAAAAACATTAGACACCAAACAACTGACCATATGTAAATTACAGGGAAGAAACATATCTTTCTCTGATCTTATTGCATTGTAATAATAACCTTATTTTACTGCATTGTAATAATAACATGATAAATTCTTAACCATTATGATAAGTGAGGTTTTCTTTTTTAATTTTCAAATAGTGCAGTTGTTTTCTTGTTTGCTGCTCTGAGACTCACAGTGAAATGAAAACAGGCCCTTTCCTCTCTCCCTGCTCCAAGTACAGAGAATTGTAAGCAGTAATATTCTGGAACAATTGAAGTAATTTCATAACTCACAACTGAATTTCCATTAAAAATTAGGTATTTTTCTAACCAAGATCCAGTACTAAAATTAGGATAATGCTGTGGCAGTTTTTTAAAACTGATTTTAGACTCAACACTGGAACGCTGACTTTGTGACTGAGACAGAATTCATTGTATGAAGTCTGGAGTGACATAAAAAGGGAAACCTGAAAACAGGTATCAAGATGAACTGTATTTGGGGAGAATTTTTGTCACTTTATGACAGGTAAAAGAACAACTGCTTCACTGGGTTGCCTGTAGAAGTGCTCTAAACACAGTCATGAAGCAAGTACAGAGACACATAAAAACTGTCCTGATAAAACTGATGTCCTGCTGTAATAAATTTCTGATAACCCAATTGCTTATGTAACATGAAAGAGTTGTATTCCTGGGGAAACCTGAATTGGGAGGTGCAACTTTGCTTATAATGTTAATTATTTTTCAAATTGTAACTTTTTACAAGAAGTTGCCACTCAAACCACCAATTTCTGTCTGCTTTCGTTATTATTAATAATATTAATAATCAATATTATTTTAAATAATATTGATACATTGACTTTCTTTTTTTTTTTGAGAGGAGGAGATGTTGCTTAGTGTAGCTGCAATTCTTAGGTTTCTGATGGACATTGGAATTGCTTAATTGCTTCAAGTGAAGAAAGTGCCATCATTATGAGTTTGCTGCTTTGATCAGGAGACCCCACCTGTGCCATCCTGCCCTGCAGCCAGGTACAGGATGAGCGCTGTCAGACTGCCTTGTCCCCACGGCATGGTGCTTGGGATGTATTTATTGAAAATAGCTGCCCTGAAATTACATGGGCTCTCACTGAGAGAGAGCAAACCTCAGTTCGTGTTTTCTAGAAACTGTGGTTTCTGATTTTTTCATTTCCTATATGAATGGAGCTTTCTCTCAAGAGTTTATACTATAAAATGGATTTGGTTCTGGAGCTTCCAAGCCAGTACTTTGCTTGCTTGCTTTATTTTGGGGCTTTTTTATGTCCCCTAGGATTACATTGAGTTATCAGCCATTTGCATGCAAGGATTTGGACAGTGTATATGAGGAAAGGTGTATTTCCTAGTTCATTGTCTGCTGAAGGACTTATGCTTGCATTAGAAACATTTGATTTTCTTTTAGTGAGACTGGGTTTGTGGCTGTGTTAGTGTGCCAGGCCCTCACTGAAGCTCTGTTTTCAGATATAGCAGTGGCCCTTCATTCTTGTTTGCAGATGTTAGTATTATATGCTGCTGATAGATGCAAATGGGAATTTACACAGTGATTTATATGAACGCAAATATGTCATTAAACTTACCAGATAGAGCCAAAGTGTGAACAGTAAAGAATAATGAAGTTTAAGGTAGCATCTATTAAATAAATAAATAAATAAATAAATAATAGTAGCTTTCAATATATTTATTATTTTTTATTGTTGTCATGGCTTCTAATGCATTTTTTAATCTGTGAATCCATGAAAGAGGTATTATCTCCTCCCAAATACTTCACTGCCACCATTTGAAAAACTCAACACACAAGCCAAGCAGCCTGCCAGTAACAGGCACCACAAAGTGCAGCGTCATAGGATGTCATTATCTCTGCATGTAAGCAGGAACTAACAACTCTTGCAAATGTAAATACTCCACCTGCTCATTGTAAAGAGGTTGGAAAGCAGAAAGGAGGATAATAGACGTACCTGAATCCAGCTGTAATAAAATCAGTACCCTCATGGCGAGTCCTCCCCCAAGAAAGGATGTGTATTCGTAACACACATTAGCTAACATAGAAAATAACCCTAGGGATGCCAAGGCAGCTCGTGGCTTTCACCTGTGCTGGCAAATGTAGCAAAAAGGTCTTTAAGTTTTACAGCTAATGAGTTAGGAAAATTCTTTTGTATGTGTTAAAGCATAAGCTAGAATTGGGGACATTTCACTAACCGTGTGACATGTGGCTAATGTAACGTAGCAGCTTGCTGCTGCCGAAAGAGGAGTACCTCCTTCCTGTCTGCCTTCCTGTCTTCCCTCCACCTTCCTCCAGTGTGGTCCAATCTCTCTCCCTTGTCAGCTCTGGCACACATTTGAA
Source organism: Scopus umbretta (assembly GCA_013400535.1). Taxonomy (NCBI): domain Eukaryota; kingdom Metazoa; phylum Chordata; class Aves; order Pelecaniformes; family Scopidae; genus Scopus; species Scopus umbretta. The sequence continues at coordinate 44,189 of VZTL01017409.1, forward strand.
CCCCTTTGCCAAGCCTACAGAACTTATTACAACCGAGTAAAGGACAGGAAGGTACAGGATGACTCTCTTTCAGCAGCACTAGGGTGTTACATTAGCTCACCTTGTTTCATAAAACTACATCCTCAATTTTTTATCCTGCTGAAGCTGGGCAACTTAGCAATATTGTCCTGCCAGGCCTTCGTCCAAAATACATGGGAAGTCAGCTGGAGGGCTCTACAGGATTTCACTGAGCTTTGGATAGAGGCAGTAGAGATCAACCTAAAAGGTGCTTCCTTTTGATCCTAGGAAGACTGGTATTTTTTCAGGATCAAGAGGAGTTGTGATTCTGCTGTTGTCACCATGGATTCTTTAAGTTAACTGGTGGTGCTTTCCACAAGGGTATGTGTGTATTGCTACTCTGACATAGCTGCTAAGCAGTTAGAGTTAAGCAGTTCTTATGTAAGAAAGCCCCCAGAGGATTCATGCACGTCTTGCTGCACGATGAAGTCTGTCAGTACTTCATGGTACAGCAGTAAGGTGGAAACATGAGAAAACCTGCTCCTCTGGACTGCCAGCCTCCCTCACTGCTCCACTAGATTTTATGCACATATTTGTTAGCTTATTTAAACAAGAGTAGCAAACTTTTGTCTTTACAAGCTCAAATGTCTGCATAGAATGGGATTTTCTTCTCTTCCTTGCAGACTCGACCCCCAGGTAAGCCATACTCTTCCTGCCTAGACACTGCTAGAGGAAACCCATACCCCTAGCGCAGAGATGTCAGAGCTCACTAGCAATTCTTGTAATCCTAAACTACACGTTTTGGTAGACGAGAGTAGGTTTTTGGAGGGCTCTGTTAAATAAATGGAGGTAACTCAAGTAAAGAGGGATTCTAGTAATTAGCTTAGACTAGGTACATAACTGTACATAGCTCAAGTTTAATGAGACTTATCTCCACTAAACTGTATTCCCCTAAAGTACAAGTGCACAGTTTAGCCGTGCTTGCTGTCCTGTAAATCCCATAAATTATGATTGTTTCTCTCCTGGCTACAAACTGATGAACTGATTGATTCAGCAACAACTTTCAGATTTTTTTATAGTAGTTTAGCAATATGTGAGTATTTTTTCATTAGCATATTGTTGGGCAGGTGTTGTAATGAGTTGTTGAATGACATGCAGGATATGTCTGAAAAAAAATCTCTTGTTACAATTTGAGGAATCGCCATTATGATAAATACAGATTTTTAATTAAAAAGGTGAAATGACACCAGTCTTCTAAATGTATATAAAAGCTTAATCATAACATATGATAAAACTAAAGTGGAAACACACTGATTTAAAATCTTGTTCTTAATCTTATTCAGAACAGCTTGGAAGTTCATTTGGCAGAAAAGGCTTTATTCTGCAAAAGCTGACTGTTTGGGAAAAGAACAAATTTCAGCATAAGCCAATGGTTCCCCTTCTATTGTAGCTAGTCATGTGCTTTCAAATCCTGATTTTCTAAAAGGGCCTCCTGCATCCTGAAGGTGAGCTAGAAAGCAATAATTTAGTTGTGTAATTGATTCACAGGTAACTGCAGACAAAAATTGTCCAGAAAGCTTTAAAAGTGCTGGACACTATAGTAGAGTTTACTGTACGAGAGATGAGGACTGACATTACAGACATGGTGTGTCAATCCATCAAAGGAGTTTGGTGGGTAGGGTTTGTGAGAGAGTTGTCAGAGTTAACGTTTCCCATGAGAACTGGAGGTAATTGATCTATCCATAAATACTGCTTCTGTGGCTTCAGAGAGAGTAGCTGTGCAAAGCAGATCTCCTGTCTATGTATTTCCAAATGAATGGTAGAGAGAACACAGCTTTTAGTCTCTCCAGCAGTGTCTGGTCCTGTCATGGTAGGAGTGCATAAGGCAAATGGGAATAATTTCCTATCTAAGATTTGCTCCAAATTATCCTGTTAGACCCCACTGCATATGTGCCTACCACTTCTGGGTCCCAGGCTGCATTCTTTATAGCATCCTTCCAGATGGTTTTGTCATGATTATGTTCCATTTCAAAGAATTCATCACTTTTAAAACCACCTAATTCCACCTTACTTTATGCACTTGACTGAAGCACTAAACAAAGTGTCTAATTATTCTAAGCTCTCTCTTAGCAGTCAGCAGGGAGAGAAGAGCATTTCCAGAAAGATGTTAACACTATAGATGGAGCAGGTTGCTCTGGGAGATGGACTGTAGTGGAAATCAGGGGAAACTGGGTGCTAATCAGACAACACAGGTCCAGAAAATAAGTTGGACATTAGTTTTTGGCATAACCATCAGCTGCTTTCAGATTTCCTGCAAGCGCTGAACGAAAAAAAGCCCCCTTTCCACATTATTAAATGTTGGGCAGGCACCCGGCTAAACAGACTTGCAAAAGGATTTTGCTTTTCTTCTGTTCAGCCTCCAAAGTAAGGAACTTGTCACAGTTGAGTCTGTAACACCCACCGTACTTAACTGAGCTTCTGAGTACTTCCCGCCTTTAAGGATCCAAGAGTAAGAAAAGAAGGTGTTCCTAAAGGTTGAACTTGTTCCAAGGAGGCTGGCATTTGCAAAATAACCGTCGCTGTAGAGGATCCACCTGTGTAAATAGTCACTGGGAAAGCTGAAAATCTTAAGCATCATCATGTAATAAAAGAGAGATTTTTTTCAAAACTTGTTTCCAGTAGTCTTTAAGAAAAACACAGATAACGCTCAAGACCAGCAGTCAGGCAACTCAAGTGCAGCTTTCAACTGAAAGCTGGACACAACTGCCAGGTCACAAGTTATTTCATTCCCACACTTATCTGCACCATGCCTGCGAGTGATGACAGTGCAGTGTTGAGAATGGGAAATACCACTGAGGCTTTTATTTCATTAAGTCCACACAGATACGTAATGATTTTGATAGTTCCTTTTTACATAATATAAAAGTAAGCAGGAATGATAAATATAATCCAACAGGTCTGGGTTTAATGGCATTCCTCTCTAAAGATATGGTATTTTTTTATCAGCACACTTCGTGTGCTTTCTTTCCAGCTTCCCTGAAGAGTGATCATACCTATACTTTTCTAGGAAGGTATTTGTTTTCCTTTCTGTACCTATACAGTAATTCTACTGTTCTCCTAATTTCTTTGTAGGATTTTGATGATTTATCAGAAACAGATATAAGCAGTGAGGATCAGCATCATAACGTCAAGCCTGACCTTATGGAAGAGGAGCTTAAATCCAGGTTATTTCAGCTCGCTGCCAAAATGAGTGACAAGGAAACATCTTCTGGTGAAGAACAAGAGTCAGAACCTAGAACAGACCCTGAAAACCAAAAGGAGAGTTTGTCCTCAGAGGAAAATGGCAGAACTATTCAGGAAGAGTTAAAGAAGGTAAGTGGTCATTGTAGAGCAGTGGGGCTAATACTGTAAAAGTTTGAATCCAGAAAGAGAAACGTTTGGTTAGAAAACATAGTTGCTTAAAAAAATCCAAGATCCTTTACACTGGGTCTGAGTCTGCAACATACACCAATTAAGGTGTATGTTCCTTCCTGTAAGCCTACAGCATCAATTCAAAGCAGTGAACTTAGCTTGTGTAATAAACCTGTGAATGATATTAATGGAATTATGTCAGTTTATACTGACTGAGAATTGGCTTATATGTTTTTATTTAAGAACATACCCAGTTCTTCTTTTTTCCTTCCTGCTAACCAGCTGGTTTAAGTGGGTTTTTTTCAGTCCTTTTATTTGCTTCCCTGTTTTCAGTATCATGTAGTTCATTCTCATGTCATAGATTCTTTTTTTGCCTCTCTATTGGAATATTTTGTGCTGCTTTAAAGCTTTCCAACTCTATTACTCTGTCACCTAATAGCCATCTGTGAGTAGTAACGTATTCTAGTGAAACTGAAATCCAGTGGCAATTCTGATAATATAAGAGATCTTCCATTTGTGCCATTTCACCCTTACAATGAGATGTCTGATTTCAGTGTCACTCCACAGGACTTACCACCTGCCCTCTTCCCTTTCCACCTACGAATTTCTCTTCAGATCACGCTGTGTGCTTGAATTTTTGTGCTGTGGAAGCCCAGCACTGCCCCTTGCCAGTCAAGCACTCTTATCACTTAGATCCACTTGGGCTCGTTCTTGTTTGCTGTGTGTCTTGACTCACCTCTTGGGGTCTTGTCTACACAGCAGCTCAGCTTTGACAGGAGGTGTGGACAACTCTCTAAAGGAAATCTATTCTTCTTCATTTGAAAGGTGTTTTGTTCAAATGCTATAAAGAACCTAGTACACCAGGAAGTGGAAGCAGGATCAAGTGACCCGGGTGGATGATAGGACGCTGTCCAAGTGTGCAGGAATGGTGTCAGGAAAGCCAATGCCCACCTGGAGTTGAATCTAGTGAGGGACAGGAAGGGAAATAAAACAGGCTTCTACAGATATATAGCAGCAAAAGGCAGGTGAGGGAAAGTGGGGTTCACTACTAGTGAGTGATACTACTACACTAGTGAGTGAGCTCACTACTACCTAGTGATACAGGACATGGAAAAGGCTAAGTTACGCATTGTTTTCACTTCAATATCCAGGTAAGATTTGCCCTCAAGAATCCCAGGCCCCTGAGACCTATGGGAAAGCCTGGAGCAGAGAAGACACCCTTGGTAGAAGAGGATCAGGGTAACAAATATTTCAGCAAATGGGACATACACATGTGCATGGCACCCAATGGGGATGTACTCACAAGAGCTGAGAGAGCTGGCCCATGTCACTGTGAGGCCACTCTTGTTCATCTTTGAAAAATCGTGGTAATCTGAGGCATTCAGAATACTGAATCTTGTTTATTTTGATTTTAACAAGGCTTTCAACACTGTCTCCTATAACATCCTCACAGACAAACTGAGCAAGTAAGGACTGGATAAGTAGACAGTGAGGTGGACTGAAAATTGTCTGAATTGCTGGGCCAAAAGGGTTGTGATCAGAGGCTCAAAATGTAGCTGTAGGCCAGTCACTAGTGTTCTACCCCAGTGGTCAATACCGGGACCAGTACTGTTTAACATCTTCACTATTGACAGAGACAATGAGACAGGGTGTACCCTAAACTTGGAGGAGTGGTTGATACATGAGATGGTTCTGCTGTCATTCAGGGGGTCTTGACAGACTGGAGAAATGGGCTGACAGAACCTCATGAAGTTCAACAAAGGGAAATGCAAAATCCTGCACCTGGGAAGCAATTATCCTATGTACCCATACCAGCTGGAGGCTATCTGGCTGGGAAGCAGCTTGGCAGAAAAGGACATAGGGGTCCTGGTGGACACCAAGTTTAACATAAGCCAGCAATGTGCACTTGCAGAAGAGAAGGCCACCGGCATCCAGCAGACAAAAGAAAGTGATTATTCCCCTCTATTCAATACTGCTGAGGACACTTCTGGAGTACTGTGTCCTGTTCTGGGCTCCCCAGTGCGAGAGACACAGGGACATACTGAAGTGAGTCTAGTGAAGGGCCACGGAGGGCCAATTAAAAGATTGGGACACCATATCATATAAGGAGAGGCTGAGAGAGCTAGAATTGTCTAGCCTACAGAAGAGAAGGCTTGGGGAGGATCTCTTCAATGTGTATAAATACCTGATGGGGATGCTGCGGTGTGTTTGAGGTGGGAAATAAAGAAGTGGGAATCAGGCTCTTCTCACCCATGCCCAGTGACATGATAAGAAGCAGTGGGCACAAACTGAAATACAAGAAATTCCATCTAAACATAAAAGCTTTTTCACTCTGAGGGTGGTCAAATGCTGGAATAGGTTCCCCAGAGAGATTGTAGAGTCTGCATCCTTGGAGATAATCAAAATTTGACTGGACACAGCCCCAGACAACCTGATCTACTTGACCCTGCTTTGAGCAGAAGGGTTTGACTAGGTGATCTCCAGAGGTCCTTTCCAAACTTAAGTAATCTGTGACTCTCTGATTCTGAGTTATTTAGCCATGGACTACACAGCAGTGTAAGTACCTTTGTCATCATGTATGCAAATACCTCCATGATGTACACATAGCTTTTCTAAGGAAATCATATAAAAGCTTTATTGCCAGTGCTTGTTAGCAGCATTCACTTTAGCTTGTCTTTGGTTTACAAAGACAAACCAGCAATATCAAGTTATTCAACAGGATATATAGGCAGGCTAGGGTATAACATGGTGCAATTAAAGTCCAGAATTAAAGGCTGTGAATAGGACTTTCTGAAATGCTCTTGTATGGTGAACTGAGCACAAAAATGGCAGATGTATGTTGTGTGGTGTACTTACTCATCTGCATGCATCTGCAAAGTAATATTAGTTGTTTTTTCTTCCTCTAATTGTATTGTTTCTTTAACATTTGTATGTCAGTTATTTAAAGTAATGCAAAGGTTAATATTTTTTTTTCTTTGCAAAATTTCCTTAAGTTTAAAAAAATAAAAGACATACCATGTTCAGCACACAGGGAATGTTTGGAGTTCCTAATTCTATATTGGGTTTGGATGAAAAAAAAGTCTTAGTCATTCATGGTCACAGTATATATTCTTTCTGTCTATAACAAAGAAACCAAAATATCCCAGTACTATTCATGGTCATGACTTCAGCAGAATTGATAGTGGAACTTGCTCCAGCTGTAGAGAAACAAGCAGGCTGCTTTCATTCTTATTCTTGATAGTTGTCCTTAAAAGTGATTTAAAATCTTCTGATGCGTGCTTTGTCTTTGGAAACGTGGCTGGCCAACATCTTACAATGAAATACTGAAGATGACAGTGTATAATAGCAATTGTGGCTATGGTAACCTAAAATACAAAGACCTAGCTAAACTTATAAAACATGCAATAACTTTAAGATGACTAGATGGCAAGTCTCAATGGAGGCAAGCATAGAAAATGTATTTTCAGGGAACCAGTAACTTTGGATGCCTTAAAAGCCAGAAGTCCCAATAATGCTGTCTCTAAGAAGCCTGATTTTTGGAGAATGCATATGTAGGGAATTACAGATCTTTCAGGCTGGCCCTTAACATTCTCAGCCAGAGACCCGGACTTCTGACCTGGGCATCAAGTTTCAGATTAGGTATACAGAACCACTAATTCTCAGCCATTGAAATGAGAGCTCAAGTGCCTACAGTCTGCTTTGAGCTCCTGAACACAAATTAAATGCTGTATTTTAGCCATCTTGCTTCTATTTCAGCCATGTTGCTTGTCTTTCTTAGCCTTTAGTCTTCTATTCTCAAGCATATTCTGAAACACATTAGCAACCTTAAATCACAGGGAATTTCTAGTTACAGTACAGTTGACCGTATAATAAGATTCAAAAAAATGCATATCATTTATTCAATCAATGGAAATTAAGTACCTGGTGCTCTTGAAAATCTGACTTTCACATGTCCGCACCTTTCAAAATCTGGACTTCTGTTTTTAATGGAAGCTGGGAATCTCATATAATCACATGTTGAGCTGATGCTTTTATATTTATATTTAGTATATTCAGATCTATAGCAATGGCAAGAATTGGCACATCTTGAGTGGTGAGTTAGCTGAAGTTGGGCATTTATGTGTTCTCAGTTCTCACCTCAGGCTAAGCTCTTGAGTTGTATGGCTGCCTTTAAGATATAAGTTTGAAAATGCTGACTTTTGAGTTAATTATTTAGTTCATGTGGGATACTTGAGGATTTAGGTGGATATTAATTAACACAATTTAATTTCATGCCTTAGACTTAAATCCTCTTACATCTTCAGCACAATGATTTTCAGCATTTCTAAGTTTATGATTGCCTAAAATGGGTTTGTGGAGATTCACAGCTCTCTAAAACAAACATAATCCTACAGCAGGCTTGTTTTTACAGACAACATTTTGTGCTTATTAAGCTACAGAAGTAGTTAATGGTTTTTCGGGGATATTCAGACCCCTGAAAAGACTGCTCGTCTCAGCAGTGCAATGAAAGGCCATGAAGTCCTCTATGCTCTGGCTAGAGACCCCTCTAGACTTCAGGTGCAAACAAACCAAAAATCACGTTGTTCAACTGTTGTGTTAGTGAAGCATCTTGTACTAGCACAATGATTTGCACAGTTCTTTCTGCCTAGCTCTTTTTTTTTTTTTTTTCTTCACCCCCCCAAACCCTAACTAAATACCTAAAGAAAAAAGCAAAATGTAAATCCCCTTGGGAGTATCTTAATGATACTGATCCTGAGAGTGGCGAGCATGATAAATGGGTTGTATTTAGCTCTTGCTCTCCTCTGTCCTCTCTCCTTCTCTTTTAATGCTTTCATGAAGATGAATAGGCCAGGTCTATATTTCGTGGTATACCCCAGAATTACATTCTAAAAGGCAATTTCAGCAGTGCCTCATGAAACTGCATTTTGAATGTGAGCACTTTATCAGAAACTATAGAGATACTGTTTAAAAAACAGAATAGCCCCTGCCATTTTTGTAAGTTGCCCCACATAGCATAAAAACTGAAATAGTTGTTAAAACCTTACTTGTGTTTCTCTTTGTCTCCTCCTGCTTTGTACTTCTCCTTGTTTTAGATATGCAAATGAGCGAGTTAAACTTCAGTAGTAACACTGAGTTTCTCTCTTCTTTGCATTAGTTTGATGCAACGTGCTGTGTGCTTGAGGAATTTCTTTTAATCCCTTTATGCATTTACTTCCACTCAGAGAATCTTACAACCAAGGCTTGGTAGCTTTGTTTAAGTCCTGCTGTTTTCTGTTGATGTTATTACATGACTAAGCACACAATAGCTGTTTTCTGAATGACAACCTTAAGTTTGTTAAGTAGCACAGTGGGATCCTGTTCCCTAAGTGAAACCTCCCAAGTTCTTTGACAGTATGAATAACATAAATATTCTTTCTATCAAATATTTATGCCTTCATTCTCTGGAAACATTTTATTCATCTTAGGTTTTATAAAGCTTTATTTTGTGGAAAATATGTACTGAAAGCATCATCTTCATGATGTATTTGTGCCAGAGGCCTATCTTCCTTGTTTCAAGAGAGTACATCTTGTATTTTTCACCAGGTAAATTAGCACTTTTTGACTACTGATATAATAATACCAGGAATACTGGCATAGGCTGCCTAGGGAGGTGGTGGAGTCACCATCCCTGGAGGTGTTCAAAAAACGTGTGGTTGTGGCACTCCAGGACATGGTTTAGTAGACGTGTTTTGGGTTGACGGTTGGACTAGATGATCTCAGAGGTCTTTTCCAAGCTTAATGATTCTATGTTTCTATGATTCTAAGATTGACACTTGTTAGAAAATCAGCCTGGCACCTCTTGTTAGCAAAAGGAACAGCCAGTAGCTGTGGATATGGGTGCATGCTACCGCAGCAGAAGAGACAACATGCTCCCTGGTGTGGTGTATGCTGGTGGCTATGCCTGGGTCTGGCCATGGAGAGGGTGGCAAGGGCTCAGTGAGGGAGGTCAGGCGAGTGAGGGCTCATGGGACTTGGTCACTGGAGAGTAATATCCTTATGGCCTTGATGGAGCTGGAGAATGGCATTGGACATACACATGGCAGTCAATCCCTCCTGTGTATCACAAACGTGTGAAAGCATCACGGTAGGGATGGCTGCGATGTTATAACAGCATTGCCATAATAATGAGAGAGCCTGTGCCTCCTGGTGGCTGGGCTTCTGTTAATCATTTGTGCTGGTGCATGCACCGTCCTCACAGAAGATGATGTAGTAGTTTTTGTGATCATTATCTTGAAGCTTCCTGAACTGAAAATGTTGCTGAGGAACTCCTGGGTATTTTGGTTGGTGTGTTGGTCCAGGCAGGGATAACAGGAAACTGCCACCCAGCTTTGTATGCCTAAAGACTTTAGAAATGACTGAGTAAAAGTTTCTAAAGGAGCCAGAACCCCACGGCTCACTTAAGAAAGAAAATGTAATAGCGTAAGTATAGTAGCTTTACTACATTGCTATTATCATGATAATAGAACAGTGTAATACAATAACATCTTCCTGGGTTACCAACTCAGAAGATATTTGTGTGTCTGTTGTTTCACATTTTTGTATGCAAGATGCTCGAAATAATTCGTGTGTTTTGGTGGATAGTGGCTTTTATGGTTATGTTAATTATCTGGGCAGTCTTCCAAAGTCCAGGATTGAAAACTGAATGTGGGCAGCATTGTAAAAAGTAATCTTTAAGATTTATGAACTGCAGATAATCTATGCCCAGGATTTTGAATGACAACAGAGAAAAAAGATTTTGGTTAAGGAAGGTGAAACAGTGGCTTTTTCTTCTAAAAGAGGTATGAGGCTTTAATCTTCATATTGGGGTAATGGATCCAAAGTTTTAAGTGCTCAGTTCAACAAAGCAGTCAAGTATATGTTCAGTTTTAAACTGAGGATTAAGTAGTTTACTGGACAAAAATCCCATTCAAGAGATTTCTCCCGTGTATTTACTATTATTTACTGGTCTTTTGTATGGAAAATTAAATTGATCCTAAGTTTAGTTTGTCAAAATTTGAGTCTTTGGTTTCAAGCAAAATAGTTGCTTTGAGACCATAAACATTTATTTTTAAAAACTTATCAGAAGTGGGCAGTGATGTTTGTGTTCCTCTACTTCTGACACTTCTGGGCTCAATACAATTGCATAAGTATGGATATAGATAGTCCATCTGAGATGCCCTAGGGTATGCCACAGGGCCTTAACTGTTAGTCCAGAGGATACGTGCATTTCCCAGGCCTGTGTGATATCTGACAGCATTGTTTGAAAATCCTCATATACTTCAAGCTGTTTCAAATTGCACCTTGTCTGCCTGTGTTAAAGCAACTGAATCAAAGCCCTGTTGCATCTACCTGGAGAAGTGCAGCATAGGTGAGATTTCAGCTGGCTTCGCATGGGGAATGCAGCACTTTTGCAAACAAGACTCTCATTGTCTCAGATTTGATACTTATGTGCATGCATGCCCAAGCCAGCTCTGTCCAGCGTGCGTGCAATGTGAATCTCCTTCAGCTGTCTGACTACCAAAGATTTCTTTCCTTAGGAAGACAATATAAAAAGCCATTTTACAGATACAATTATAGAAAATCAGTGAAGATGAGTGTAAGCTGTTGAAACAAAATGGTGGAAAATAGACTGTAACAAAATAGTTAGTATTTTCTTGTCTGTTGTAAGCAGCCCAGAGACTTGGCAGTGACAGATAAGCTCTTTTGGATCTAGCTGGAAGAGTTTCAAGCAAACACTGCTCCTCAGCTGGATGGTACTTCTGTGACAGCACAGCCAACAGGGTAACTGGTTGTGTCATTACTGCAAGGCAAAAGCAGTCAGTTTAGTTTAAATAGACCAGCGTAAATTAGGGGGATTAAGGTAAGCCTACTGACTTGACACTGGAGGGTGGTAGTGTGAAGGCTTTTACTTGTTCATTTTGGGACAATGAAGTCCAAGAGAGGGACAGCAACAAACAGTAGGAAGTGGTTTGGCGCAAGATGTCTTAACTCAGCCCAGGTGTTCTGACATGAGCATCTGACTGTGGCATAAGTGAGGTACAGACCCTTTTATAACTAGACACTCATGGTGTTGAAATTGCAATCGTGTAGACCCAAAAGTTGAAGATAGCTGTTTTTGCTTTTTCTTAACACTGCTGCAAAAGTCTTTTTATATTGCTAGTGCCACTTTGTTTTGTGATGGTGGAAATCAGTATTTCCCATCTGGTTCGTTTTACAAAAAATGATGTGTCATTTGCAATATCTGTCTTAATGAGATCTCTTATTCTAAATTCCACAAAAAATACAAATTAGTCATTGCTTTATTCGAAATATTTTAGCAATAAATGTAAAATCTAAATTTTGTGGTATTTTATATTTGCTAGTTTATTTATCCTTGCTGTTCATCCTAAAGTTCTCTGTAAGTCTGAACCTATATAAATGTTAAGTTCTGTAGCTGTTAACATAACTTTTCTGCCTTTTTATTTAACTGCTTTCCCACTATCTAGGAAAAACAAAAGGCTTTTGATCTTCATTTAAAGTTGCAGTTTTTATCCACTGTATTGCAGCAGGTGAGAATGCTTTGTTTTGTCCGTGTCTTCTAAACATCTCTTACATAGTAAGAGATGCTATAAAGTGATATTGAGGGTTTCCACATTTCCCAAGCAAAATTCTCAAACTCGAATGTTTTCCTGGAAATATCAGGCCTGAAAAATCATACCTTTTGCCCAAAATCAACAATCATTGCAGAAAATTACTCTATAATCACAGCTAGCCCAATGTTATGATGGGAGTGATGAGCATGAAGTAGACATGAGAGCAGACTGCTTTTTTATTTGGCTTTGTGATGAGATTTTGGTTTTCTCAGTAAAGAAGAACTGAAGACAAAGATAAGGTGTATGGTCTTCCTATTGTCATGTACTTGCCTATATTAATCAATTTGGAAGGAAAAAAATTAAGATTTTATTCCAGCAGTAAGATTTTTAGCAGTTTCTGGACATAGTGGTCTTCAAAACCTTTCTAAGCTCCCAATGTAAAAAATAAACAAAACCCTTAATTCATTGTAGAAATTGTACACAGTGAGTAGGCACTTTCTCACATTGCTGCTAGTGTCTATTGCTTATCGTTCGTCTAGATGGAAAGAGGCTTCATATTCTGTGCTATTTGAGTCTCAGCTTATGAGAATCAGATATTAAAACAGACTTTAATTTTATTCCCTGAGCAAATATATACTTATCTTGTATTTTAAAATACATGCTATTTTTAGTATGTCATGTGTAGTGGTAAGCAAATTAATTCTGTAGCATTCTCTCAGGCATAAAATAAAAATCACTTTTTTGTGTCAAAAGTTGATGCTTAATTCAGGAAAATACTCCTCCTCTCAACTTTTTCTTTTTTCCTTACTCTCAGAGTTAAATTTTGTGCTATGAATTTTAATCACCTTTTACTCATCTTGGTTTTCTTTAGTAAAAATATCAAGGATGATTTTAAAGAAAAAATATTTTTCCATTTGTGCAGTGTCATCAGCCTGTGTCCATTATAGATAGTCATACAGAATTCTGTGCGGATTCTAAGATTTAAATACTTCCATTTCCAACTTGGACCATAATATTTCACCTCTTGAAAATAACTTCCTTTCTCATGATTATAGGCAACTTTTCTCTAGACATGAGGCATTACAATTTATTAGGATTAGGACAGTGGATTGAATTTGTTAGTAAAAATCTAATATTCAGAATTACCTATCACAATCAAAAACAGAGACTCTATTTCTCTGTGTCATACTTTGGAGAATGTCAGTAGAATAATAGCTCACTCTGTAAGGTAATTTAGCTTTCTTTTTCTAAATGAGTGCCCATAAATGAAGATATTCATGTTAAGGTCAAGGCAGGAAGTCTTAAACTTGCACAGAAGAGTAATTCCTTAATACCATAGTTTGTCATAGTTGTCCTCCATCAAATATCAAGGCAAATTTTAGCTTTCTTTCCCAGTCTTTATGGTAATGAGTGGTTAGGGCTCACTTTTCGGCCAAAAGATCTTTTGAAGGTCAGGGTTGACGACTGCCATTGATGGTTGGGCATTGATGGCTCTGCTTCTCCCACACTGTGACTTGCCCAGTGTCCCAGATCTTCCTTGCCTGTGAAAGGAGATGGACTTTTGGTGGGCTTTTCAGGACATTCTCAAAGCTGTATAATGAACTCCCATGGGGTGGGGAGATGAGGAGGCAGGTTTGGGTTTTGGTTTTGTTTTCATCAAGTTTGGATTCAGTCGGGTTACTCTGAAAAGATGAATCAACAACTGGCAAAGCAAAATTTGTCTTCTCCCCAGCCCCCCTGAACTCCCCACAAAACATGAGAAACGGGTATGCAACTGGGAGCGTGATAGAATGGCTTGAGACCAGAGCTAAAAATGATTGCACTACAAGTCATCATGGATGCAATCAATACCGGCAGGGCTGCAAGTTTCCCTTGCTCTATTTCTTGATCTAACTGTTGATGTCAACAGTTCTCTATTGAGTTGTAAGTCACTGCCTCCCATGCCAGTTTAATAGAGCCTAATGATGGCATAACATCATAGTAGCAAAAAAGAGAAAATGCTAATGGCTAAGTACATAGTGGAGAAAAAATTAGTTCAAGTGATGAGGAATTTAACTACTTTAGGGGCACTAAAAATATAAGCAAAGGAAACTTGACATGGAGATATCATAGGCTGCTGAGACACATGCAGGGGCTGAATTCTCACCGACTCAGCAGTCTGAACTCTTACGTTGCTTCAATTTCATCATCCTGCTTTACTTCCGTTACCTTGTGCAAGGATACAAATACTGTTCCATAACACACCTTCCAGCGTAGCATCCTTAAGTAAAAAAGCAAAGGAAATATCTGCAGCATTAGCAGGAAAAAGAAAGGAGACAGCAGAAGAGAGGGAAATGGCTAACAGCCAGCAAGAGCTAGCTTAGACCACTGGAACCTTCAGCAGAACAGGAATCCTTTCCATCTGTCCAACCACACATAGAAATGACAGTAAAGAAGTTTTACAAGATGCTGTTAGATAATATTCAATACACACAGGCATGTGTGTATTGAATGTATACATGTATATGTGCTCACACACCTGCACTTTTTTAGTATTTCATTGGTTTGAAAACTCTTCCACAAAGAACTTGAGAAATTGAGCATCTCCTTTTGACTGTCTTTAATGTATTTGTGAGCGTGGATATTGATTATCAGAAAAAGGATGAATGCGTGTTTTTTTCCTTCCATTAACCTCTTAATCTCAAATTCAGTAAAAAAAAAGATTCTCATAACCAGTACAAACATTCAAAATTGGATCACCTGCATCACTTCATTTGGGAGGGGTGATGTTAATCCAGAAGCAGGGAAGCACAGTCGAAATCAGAATGCATCCCAGTGTTTTGGGAAGAATGGTTGCGTGTAGCGTTTCTGTGTGAGATATTTGTAATAGAGATTGCTTTCTGCCTCTATCACATCCATATTAGTTCTTTGACTTGCTTGACAAGACAGATGGGAGAGACTTCATCATGGCATGATATCTGTCTCTCTGAATCACTTATAGGTGTTAACAATGACCTTTCCTGCAAGGGCAAGATAAATTAGACAGCCAAGAGATCTTTATAGTAATTTGAAATGTCTACTTACCAGGATGATCTCGGTGTGCATGTGTCTGTGAATTTTAGGTGATTTTTACAGAGTCTCATAACTCTTAAGTTTGATGTGGGT
The DNA here is from genome assembly GCA_013400535.1 of Scopus umbretta. Lineage (NCBI taxonomy): Eukaryota > Metazoa > Chordata > Aves > Pelecaniformes > Scopidae > Scopus > Scopus umbretta. The sequence continues at coordinate 59,332 of VZTL01017409.1, forward strand.
GGCTGGGGAGGGGAGAGGGCTGTGAAGCACTAAAACTCCAGGACACTGTCTTTTTTTTTCCTTTTTTTCTTTCTTTTTTTTTTCCTTACATATGTTAAATAATTATATCTAGATTAACCCACTAGGTTTGCAAACTGGCCATTGTAGAACATCAGCTGTTTGAACAGCTTTTGACAGCTGCTCAAAAAAGAGGTAGGAATGTATGCAAAAACATTAATTGAGAAACCCTGAACTCCCCATATGTTGATTTTATGTCTCCCTTGGGCATACATTAATTAATTAACACAGCCCAGGGCAAAGCCAAGTTCTAAATATCCTTTAGCAGAAAACCTTCACAAAGTTTAGATTTAAATACATTGAAATATCGCTTGTGCTCTTAGGTTTTGGGAGATCAACTCTTCAGATATACTCTAAGAGAAATCACTTTTGCTTGCCATGCATTTCTTTCTGGTGTTTAAACGCTAGTGCTCTATCCCTGTTACACTATAAAAGCAGATGTTTCACAAGCTTAAAGAAAAGCTTTGATGTTGCAACTCCTGTGTCTGGCTAGGTACCTGCAGGCTAGGATCAAGATACATTCACTGATGCAAGCACTTTATGAATATCCGTCTAGCTGCCTCGTGCAACATTTAATGTGAAGCAAATCTTTGGTTTTAAAAGTCAAACAGCATCTGCCACTAAACTTACCTCAAAATTCTAGAAAAGCTAAAAATCATCTTTCTTTTTTGTTGAACTTTTCTTCCCCTATCCATTACGTATTGAGACGCTAGAGTATTTTACTCAAAATCTTGATTTCCTAAAGCTTCCTATCACAGAACACTTCACCAGGAAAACAAAAACCAAAACCTCTGTTCTGCAGTAATTGGTCTGTAATAAATGCCAATATGGATTCTCATATTCTGGTATAAGAACACCTTTTTCTAATTTAATTTAATCTTTTTTGGAAATCCATCATTAGCTACAAAGGATAACAAAAAATTTAAGAAATAATGAACACTGAAGTGAGGCTACAGTTCTTGAAATGGAGAACATACTTCAGTGAAGATGATGAAGAAAATGTAGTGTCTGGCCTTTATCCTTTTTTGTTCACTACTCGTAGAATAGAATAAGAATTAGGTACTTGTAAAAGCAAATAATAAAACAAAGTAACATTGATTTCCTCTTCCGTCCTATAAAATTATTGATCTGTTTTTAACCTAATTGGTACTTGTGAAAATAAATGGAAAAACAGTAGGCTATTTATGGGGTTCAAGTATTTGTTCTCACTAAGAGGGTCCTAGGCCTACTTGTTCAGGACTGTGTTGGCTGTCCTAACAAGCTAAAGATCCATGTGCTGCAGCATACTGTATTTGCTTTATTCTCCTTCTCTTTAATCTCATGTATCTAATTATTTCTTGTAATTCAGAGACATAACAGTGCTAAAGATGCCTTAATGTATTGATATACAACAATTGAGTACACACTGCTAAAAAAGTAGCTTTTCAGTAAAAGTCTTATCTAACATAAAAATGAACAGCTAATTACAGGAGAGATAATAAAAGAGGTTTTCCAGTTAAACCCACCAGAGTTTGTGTGAAGGAAAAAGATGTTATTTCTCTTATATCCTGCCTAGAAGGCCAGCTGACATATTGTTTAATACAATGTTTGCATAACACACAGACATTTTTAATCAGTTATACTTTTATGTACTATACAATTTACTATATAGAATCCAAAGACTGTCTGTTTCCTCAGTTTTGATACTTGGATGTTTTGTTGTGGAAAAATTTCCAGATGGGTGTGTCCCTAATTCACATCCATAAGTATTTGCAGGTTTGAGGAATTAATTAAATTTAGGTCTATACTTCCCACACTTTCTTTTACGCAATGCAACACTAACGGTATTGCACATAAATTCAGTGACAGTATTTGTATTGGTTTCCATAAGCTTTGGCTCAGTCTCCAAGCTGTATAGTTTGGATGTTAATCTTGATGCTTGAGGGTACATCAGGTGAAATTTTATTGCCATCAAAGGATTTGTCCCGAAGTCTAAAGTTCTGTGGGAATCATCAGAACCAGGGTAGTGAATTACGAATTACAAAACAGGAACACTGATAAAAAGGCTTACAGTTGTTTAAAAAAAAAAAAAAAGAAGCAGAAAATGGGTAAAACTGCATGCTTTTCCTTGATATTTGATGTAATTTATTTCATAAATATTAAAGGTAAATTTGAATTTAAAAAAAAAAATCAAGGTACAAATGATTACATGCTTATAGGTCAACCTTTGGTTTTTGGGGCTATCGTATAATCCATAGCAAACATTTTGTAAACTGTCATCCTGATAGGGCTGCTGAAGATTGCTCTCCTCTGTTTGTGACTGTAATGCAATAGCTCCTGTGGAAATGGAGACAGATGATTCCACATCTGTTCACCATTACCCAAAGAGGAAAATTGTGTTTTAAAACCTGTTTAAAACGCTATTGCAAAAATAGCCTTATCTAGCTCACTTGGATTTCAAAGCTGTATATTTGTGTGCTCCTTTGCGATAAGATGTTGGACCATCCCTCCAGTAGAAATTGTGTTGTGGAAGAATTGCGTGTGTCTGTTATTTTGCATGCTGTATCAGTGTGCATATGTGAAAAAGGGATGGAGAAAAAGAGAAGCAGATTCCAATTTCATCACACAGCTCTTGTGTCTGTTCACAGCAGTTAGACAGGTATATTGTTTTAGCATGGCTATAGCTACAGCTATTAGCAAGGTGATTTTACATATTACCCCTCCGTGCTAATTTAATGCTGTTGTTTTCTCTGTCTGCTCTTGTAACAAAACAGAAGTACTCTGCTGTCTCTCTCTGCAACATATCTACAGAGGTCCTGAAAGTCATCAATGCCACTGAAGAACTGATAGCAGAATCCACTGGTCCCTGCGATTTCCCAGCTGACATTCAGGACAGAGGAAGAGGGGCATTCCCTCTGGGGACAGACCCTGCCAGACTCGATGAGCAGCTCACCACGCTGGAAGAAAATGTAGGAACATGAGTCAGTATGTGAAAGTGTCATGTGTGTGAGTGAGTGTACCTATGTGTGTGTGCCAGCCAGAAAGGGAAATTGTGTAGGCAGCATCAGTGGATGTTCAGAATTAATTTTGGGTTATTGAACAAATACACAAACAGAACAAAAAATCCCATTTCAAAGGAGTACGCAGCTATGGTGTTGTTTTGGGTTTTTTTTAATGTGTGCTTTAAAACATTTGGCGAAGGGGGCAAATTGGATGTGTTGGGTTTTACAACTAATTTTAGAATCCCTACCTCAAAAGTTAACTTAAGCCCTCCGAACATAGCTGCACCATGCCTGGCTGAAACCACACATTTCCAAGTTCCAGCATAGCCTCATTATTGTAAGGACAGGTAGGGGAAAGCATGTCCCCTGTCACACAAAGTGGAGGAGTTATTCCTGTACCCACACTTCCCCAGCATACTGCACTGAGCACCCAGAGAGCTGGAGCTGCCTACTACACTGTTAAAAAGAGGAGGCTAGAGAAATTGAATTAAACAAACATTTCTGCTTGGCCATGTCCAAATCACCCACCTTTTTTCATGAGTACCTGTCATCTGCAAGGAAAAGTGCAATGCTGAATCATAGAGGGAAGTCACTACTCATTGGAAATTTTTATGCATCCAGTTAATGGAGTTGGTACACTTGTAACTTTCGATTTGCTCTTATTTCCACATTTAACTGATTACATTTCAGTGATTTTTCCCCTCATTAGGAGCTCTTAAAAATCTCCTAGGAATCTGGGCTGTCCCATTATAACATCCTGATCAATTCAAGAAAATAGATCCTGGTTTTCTTTATCCCCAGAAAATTTTCAGACAGATTCTCTTCTTGGGGGATAAAACCAGTTTCTTCCACAGAAATGCACTTCTATAACAGCCCCAGGCTAGGGACTGAGGGGGAGATAATCCATGGCAATAACAGCCAGTCGTGGCACTGGGCCTGTCCTACTCCAGAGCCCTTCCACCAGTCCCACAACTCCCTGGTCCCTCTCACCTTTTCTGAGCCTAAAACTCCCAGCCCTGCTTCAGTTCAGAGGTTCCCAAGCTAGATCCTACCCCTCCTAACATCATCTGCTCCAAAACCTGTTCCATCTCAGAGCTTTCCTGCTGCACATGCCAACAGGATGCCCTCCAACCCACCCCAGAGCACCTTCACTCCTCCCCAACCAGCTCCTGATCATAACCTGACCTCCAAACCTCTCCTTCCCACCTCTACTCAGCCTTCCCAGGCATCCCACTGTGCTAGCTGAGGTGCTCCTGCTCTCCTCGCTTCCACACATTGTCCTGGTTGTGGGCATCTCCTGCCCCCCATCATGGGGCACCACAGCCACCTGAACCTGCCCTTCCGTGGAGCTTACCACATGGTGGCCATGCTCCCAGCTCCTCTCTGGGCAGGGAACTCAAAACAAACAAGCAATATGGGCTTGGGAGTCCTCCCCAGTGGGGCTGGAAGGGCAGGACAGGAGGATGTGTCCAGGAGATGCTGTGGACATGTGGCAGCTCAGATATGGCCTCTGCAGAATGGTAAAGGCTTCCCATAGCAGTTGCTGCTCTAGTGCCCAGAGAAGGGTATAACTTGAGCTTGCGGCGAACAAAGTGCCTTACTCATGCCACCTACCATGATATCCATTTCATTCTTACATGACAGACGCACCCCCACAACAACTTCTAGTTGAGTGTGATTAATTTTTTTCAGAATAATAGCAGTAAATAGATGGAGATTTTCTCCCCTGTGAAATACTGAAGCATCTTAGCTCCACGCACCACAGAATGCGTTTGTCAGAAGAGTGAATACAGAATGAAAACCCAAGTCCAGACAGGACCATGTCTTTAGAAGAACTAAGAAATTCCTCAGGAGGACAGAGCGCAATTTGGGAAGAGTTCCTCCCACATTTTTTTCTGTGGAGAACTGCGTTGTAAACTATCTGAGGTGCATTTTTTTCCCCAATTACACTCCGACAATCTCTCCTGTCCGTGTGGAGCTTTGGCATCTGTGGTGCTGTGGCCCCTAGTCATTCATTTGGGCCGAGCATTTCTCACTGAGCAGAGACTGGGCACTGATGCAGAGCATTTCTTGCTGTGGCGTTGCCCTCCTTGCAGCATATCACTGGTTTAGCTTCTCTCGATTCCCTGCATAGTCATAAGGTATCCAGCTCAGCCTTGCTGTGTTCCCACACTACATCTTTCTCTGCCCCACACAGGGTTTGAAGTAGATGGCAAAACTTCATGGTTTCAAGATTTTACCATCACACTCCATAGCAGAGTTAAAGAGCCTTTAGAAATCCAGGAATCCATAACTTTTCCCAGTGCTGCTGGGGCATATCTGCATGCAGCACATCCTCTTTGCAGCAAATTTTGGAAGAGGATCTGGTTATATATAGATACTTTGTTCATTTTTGCTCTCTGTAGCATTTTGGGGACTGTGCACACATCAGTGAATGTAGGGCCACCTGTACCAGCATGAGGTTGGGTGGGTTTTACTGGAAGCTGTGCATACCTAAATGGTAGTAAAATAAGTCTCCACAATCTGAACATGAATGTATGTGTAAGGGCATAATATAGTGAAGACCTGCAAGTACCCCACAGCCGTTCGGAAGCACAATAATTGTTCGGGTAAAGAGAATATTCTTTAGAAAAATCTTTTATTTGGATCTAGCTGGAAAATGTTCAATAAATTTAAAATTTAAATATAGGGGCTGATTGCATTACAAAAACATTGATGACCTTCCCTTCCCACATTTTTCTGTCATTTTTCCTGTTTTATTTAGGGGTTTTTCCCCTCTTGAAAAGTACAACTTACTGTGCAGAGAATTTTGGCACAGCACTTAAATGCATCTTTTCTTTAAGTTTCTAAAGATGTTTCTGTTCATAATGTTCCTTCTTCTTCTTTTTCTGAGCTTTTAGACATGATAGAGAAATTTTTTTTAAAATCACTTTTTAATATAAAGCGGCTGTGGTATGTCACACCACAAAGATGTATCATTTAAATGAATGGAAAGAATAATTAAGACCTACAAAAGCAGGATCATTTCTATTTAAATCAGCGTGTTAACTTTATGGTCCACCTGTGTCTCCAAGTACTTCAGCAAAGATGTTAAATGAGCTCACTTATTTGTTCTAGGTACATTTTTCAAAGATTTCATGCCTGCAGTTAGACTGTAGTCTTACAAGATGCAGTTCATCCAAGATGTAGAGAACTTGTTTCTTAGCAGTCACATACATGAAAAAAATGTATATACATTTATGCTTTGAAACGACTGATACAAAGGAAAAAAAAACTATTGCAAGCAATTAAGAAACAAAAGGTATACGGCTGGATGGAGGATCCAGCCGTATACCTTAGATTTCTTTGTGAAATAAAAGACAGACATAAAACACAGTGTATCATGAATTATTGCTCCAAGGAGCTGAATGGGAAATGAAACCTGTACCTGCAGTTATCAGAGGTATTGTAGGTGGGTCAAAATATTAAAAGTTGTTTGGTTTTAGGGAAGATCTCTAAATGATAAAGTCTGTTATTCTTTCTTATGTGTCCCAGATAAGTCTATTGACCCTCCACAGATTCACTTCAAAGGACCAGGAGGCGGGAATGTTTTGGCTGCTGTATATTTGGGTGAGAGCAGGATGGGATGGAAAACTGTGTTGTACATGTCAGCACAGTTACTCTATAAGAAGTTAATAACCGTATGCTGCTGAACAGTTACTCTTACAGAGTTTTGATTGCCAGAAGGCATTAGGCGTGTTTCAATAAACACAGCTTTATATGAGGTGTGATCTGTTAGCTTCCACTTGTAGACTTCAGGGGTTTTGTTGTGCAATTGAATATCAAAAATAAAAAAGCAAGCTTTTCAAGTTTTGGGTTTTTTTGCTGGTGAATCTGGAGCGAATCTGGTTTGGAATACCATTGTAGCACCTGTGACATTTGGAGTTCAGTCACCTCACGCCTCCCTTCTCTTTGTGGATGTGTGTTTTCAGATTATTCCCCCATGACTTTCCTCTGCCAGGTGAGTCTCCCTGTAGTGGGTTAGCAAGGAGGGAAGCTCAAAGGCATTGTGGAAGACGCAGTCTGCTCAAACCTCCGTGCCCACAAAACAGAAATCACTGACACCTCTCCCTGCCTCGGCCCTGCAGGTGTACTTGACAGCCGGCACAGTGTACGGGCTGGAGGGGCAGCTGACCAACCTGGAGGACGCCGCACGCAAGATCAACAGTGTCACGGCAGAATCTGAGCTGGCCGATCTGGAGGATCAGGTGGCCACAGCAGCTGCCCAGGTTCATCACGCGGAGCTTCAGGTGAGGACAGCGGCTCCTCCCTAACGGCAGGTTCCACACTGCCTTGCCTAGCGCTTACCTTTTGTCCGCGCACACTTACTTTCGATACTCTTTTCTACTGCAGTGGACTGATGATCCAAGGATGCTGACTGCATCACAGGAGCTGAGCAAAGCTTAACTGAGATGCGTAACTCAGCCCAGCCAGATGTACTGTATTTATTTGTTTCTTCCCCCAGCTTGTTTTCGGACATGGGAGTGCAACAGCCTACTACTGCAATACTAATACCGAACCTGCTCCTTGCCACCAGGCAGCTCACATGGTACACTGTCACACGCGTGGCTGTGGTCAGACTGCAAATACAGTCTTAGGCAGTTTATCTAATCAACAGATTGTAAAGCACTTAATAAAAGAAGCCAGTGCCGGTACCATTCTACTGAAAAAGGCCAAGGGCAGCCAGACGCTGAGAAAACCACAGAGCCTAGCACTTGCAAGCCTGCCTTGGGATTTAGCTGCGCACATCCCAGCCAAAAGGCAATTGCTCTTGTGGGCTGCAATCTAGTGTCTCTCTAGTGGGCTCCAGAAAGTCGGGGTCTTAGAGGATAACATTGTGATGTGGTGCTAAAAGCTGAATAAGGTAACGCTGCCAGACCTCAAGGGGACAACACTGCTAGCAACTCACTGCCAATAATTTCACTGACCAGCCTGTACCAAGGGAGGCACTCTGACCTGCCTGTGCCAGGCTTTAATGGGAAGTACCTGGTTATTTTACTTAGCAGTAGCAAGCTCAATTTAGACTCTCAGATCTTTGCTCAGTCCTGACATCTCTCTGATGTCAGAAGTGCACTGCTGCATGAGATGATGAACTGGCAGTGATGGTTTGTTGGCTTTGGTCATTATTTTACAGTAAATATGTTAATGGGGATGAGACGTGAGGAGGAGAGAGGCCTAAACTATGCAAGGAGGATGACAAAGAGGCCAACTGAAGGTCTTCTGCAGAGTGAGCAGCTTCAGGTGTCATCATGAATCAGGAGTCGGGTTATATTTCTGACCTCTCTGACACTTCTTTCCCCTTTGGCAACATTTATTTCCGCTCGTCTCAACATTAGCCTGCTTTCTCCCCAGATGTTTGCTTTCTTGGACTTTTGTTTTTCCTAGCAATTTGTTTTCCATTGAGTGTTTTTATATAGTGTGTGCCTGCATTTATGCGTGTTTGTGTTTAACATACATATACACTTAAATTAAAAGTATTTAAGATCAAATGTTTACATTTTGTGATGGAGGATGTACTTTGCATGTGCATGAAATTAATTTTGAATTAGGAAATGTGTCCCACAAAGTCATTCTTTGAATGTAGCCTTTGAGAAACTCAGCTTTGAATGAACTTGGGATTATGCAGCTAAAGATAACTGGGAGATGGCAGACGGAGGTTTTCTCTTCTCCTTTCTTTTTTTCCTCAAAAGGAATAAAATGCCTCTTCCTTGGAGTCGCACGGTAGGTTGGATTGTTCTTTTACTCCATCTTTACTAACAAATTAAGCCCCTTTTAACATCAGGACTAAAGAATAGAGGAAAGTGTCAGAATTGCTGAAGAAGTTAGACATCTGTTTATATTTTTTGATTAAAGAGAATTTGACTGGGGGAGGGATATATTTGAGTAGTGGCACCCACAGTAATTTTAAAACTTCTTTTTCCCCCTCCCCATCTGTCTGTCTCTCTCTTTTATTTTCTTTGAAGATTTCAGATATTGAGAGCAGAATATCAGCTCTCACTGTTGCAGGCTTGAACGTGGCTCCATGTGTTCGCCTGACAAGGAAACGGGATCAAAAGCAAACAAACCAGGTGCCAGAACATTATGTAGTATTCAAAAATCCATTGGGAAAATCTTGCCTCTTTTTCTGTAATGGAGTTGAGTAACGCATTTGTGTTGTTTACAGATGCATACAATAGACACATCAAGACAGCAGAGGAGGAAACTTCCAGCTCCACCAATAAAAGGTGCACATAAGTTGTTACATACCTTATAGAGAGAGATTCTCTCTTTATAAGGTTCAATATAATGTACAGTTCAGCAAACTAGGGGAAAGATTAAGTTATAAAATGAACAGAGAAAGCCTAAACATGTCCACCCTCCTCATTTCCCATTGTACTTGCATTACAGAAAATACCTATTTGTCACATTAAAAAGCATCACCACTTTCTCTTTCCGTGGAAGTTGTGACAGTGGCAAATTAATAGTAGCAGAAGCAGAAGGCTGGGAAAAGCAAATGAGAAATACTGAATACTTGTCCTGCAGCAGGGATGCTGCTTCTCTGGCATGCCTGGGATTAGGCTGTAAGGCCCAAGCCGTCGCAGTGTTTAATTACCAATAGCCAGTTGCCACCCTCCACAACCCACCATTGCTTTCTTAAAGCCTATGCCTGCTGATTTCAGTCCATATGATGTGGCTCAACGATGTTCCTGGTATGTTAGGGTATGGCTGTGAATTTGCTTTATAAAATAAAGTGCATTTATTCTTTGATGATTTCTCCTTTTTTTAACCCTGCAGTGCATTATCACTGACAATTCTAGGGCCTGTTTCACCTTGCATTACTCTTGTTTTACTCTTGTGTATTCCACTGATTGATATGGCCTCAAACTTTAATAAATTTGGAGTATCACAGCCTGCTGTTTTTCATTTAAATTAAATCCAGCTTTCCTCATACGTCTTCGGAGAAGTTTTATCGCTCTAGAAGCTGTGACTCTTCAGGAGCATTGTTACATCTGCTTCAATCCGTTATGTGAAAAATCTCCCTTTTTGTATTTTTCCCAGGTGAAAAAATAGATGGTTCTCCAATTACCACTGTCAGAACGTTTAACAGAAACTTCATGCTTCAAGGATCTCTAACACAAAGAATTAAAGAGAGGAAAAGCACTGCCAAGGACCTAATGGTAAACTCATAACAAATGTTTTTAAAACGGCTGTTAAAAGCAGTAAATGGAGAGATAGCGATATCTGTGTAGGCAGCTGTATTTCAGCACCTTCACAAAACTTCTCTTAATAGTTTGAGGAAAAAGAACAGAGACCGCTGAGGCAGCTCTGAACAAGTACGACCAGTGTTCTTGGAAGCCGGCTGACTGTATGCCATAGTATAGCAGCTGTGCAGTCCTCAATGTCAGCCTGTGTGATTGTATTCCGGCTGCCAGGTCTCCAGGAATGTGCTACCCTTATTTGAAAAACAAACTAACAAAAAAAATTAGTGGTCCCCTGCAATTCAGACTTCTGAACCAGACCCTCACAGAACCAGCTGCACGCTGTAACTCAGCAGGTGAGAGTCACCTGGAATCTCACTAATTTTTGAGAAATACTCAAAGGTTACCTCAGTGGAATTTAAGGGGTAGATGGGGCATGCATTGGCTCTGCAGGGTTTGAACAAATAGGCTTCACCGTACAGCTGTCAATGATTTCTTCTAGAGCAGCTGTAGAAGGATAAGGAAAAAAGCTGACTCTCCTGAAGCAGTCTGACACTAGATATGTGGAAAATAGGCAGAGACGTGAGAAGGGGAAAGACCTGGCTCCCTAGAAGCTTCAGCAAGCTTGTTTTGTGTTTTGCTCATGTTTTTTTTTTCTTTCCTGTCCCTCTCTGTTCTAGGAACCTGCTGTAGGATCTGCTGTGATGTACTAAACTTACGCTTCCCTACTGCCAATAACACACTGCCTAAGGCTGTACACTACAGTGCCTTTACTTAACAGCCATTGTGTATGTCCAGCTGAAAATGGACCCTCAAGAACCCACAATGCCTCAGTTATAGGGCTTCGTTTGGATACCTCACTGAGAAAGCTGTCCAAGTCTTCAGCATTGTGGTCTGCTAAAGGAAACTCTGCCTTAAAGTTCTCACAAGACTCTAGAAAGGATGCTGAGTTTCAAAAGCAAGGCTCCACATTTTAAGATGCACTTTTTCTCCCCATCGATTGTACTGAAGTATGTCGTCTTTAAACCGCAGTATGTTTTTGTAGACTCAGTCAATCATAATTATAGGCCAATATTTCGTACAAAACACAAGAACAAAGCAGACCTGTGATCCATATTTGCTGGCCTCTTACTATTCACATAGGCATCCATCTTGTCGAGCAATAAGAACAACTCTGTGCAGCGTATGCTGCTTTTCAGCTGCACGGTGGGAGTGGAGAATCGGCATACCTAGCTCTGCTCCCAGTGAGTCAGTGGAAGTTTTGACAGGGTTTGTAGGAGGAGATGCGATGTGCAGACTGCTCTGTTCACTGAGGTTGCATTTGGCAGAGTTAATGTTCTAGCTCCAGAGCTAGGTATTTTGCTCTCGGCAGCAGGGGAAACATGGATGTCGTGTTGAACCGTGAATTGGCGGCAGCACATGTGGACCAGGTGTCTGCTGAGTTATGATCCTGGCACCTGGAAATATCTGAACACTGCTGTGAAACCCACACCTTTGTATGTCTCGTTCTTCTTGGTAGCATTGTCTGCTTGGTGGTGTCCAACCACACGGTAGTTCAGAATAAATTCCGACCAAATCTTTAAGATTGGAAAAAGAAAGAAAAAGCATTGCGGATGAGATCTCTACCGACTGGCTGGTGGTAGTGGGGTGGCTGCAACCCGTAAGAGATTCCCTTCTGCGGTTTCCTGGCTTTTCTGAGGAGGGGGAAAGTGGAGCCCAGACGTCTCTTCCTTTACTACTCTATAGCCAACATGGAGTAGCTGGCACCTGTCACTAGTGCCATATGCACCCCACTGCCACCGGACCACTCTGAATTGGATTGGGAATAGTAAAATTTCTTCTTTCGTTTCTTGAGACCTTTGAAAGGTGAGCCAAACTGGAAGGCCCTTGAGCAGATGCCCAGGAGGGAAGATGCTGCTTTTGTTAAGGGGTGTGCCGCTCACCCTTTTTAGGGAGGACCTTGCCAATTTGTGGTACATTTTGCTCTGAAGAACAGAAAGGAGGTAGGTAGAGCAGGTGATAAGCCAGTGAATCCCTTATCTTCCACACAAAGTGCAGAGCAGATACCCAAATGCAGACTGGGTTGATGAGAAACGTGCTACGAAGGAGGGCATGGGCTGGCAAGTTCCCCCTCAGCATTAATGAGTGGTGAGCTCTCCCGAGAGCAGTGGGTACCAGGGAAGGGGCAGAGCTGCTCCGTTCCCTGCGCTCCTAGCGAATACCCGCTAGCCGAGTGCTGCACGTCACCTGCCATGCGGCAGGAAAGCAGTCTCCTGGGACGGCAGGCCATGAAATGTCGATGGTTGGGCAAACATGAGCAAAACTGGGCAAATTTCTGGCTGGGCTGAATTTAGGGGCGGCAGGTGGGGAAGGTAAGGAATGGCTGGATGGGACGGTTGGAAAAACAGTGCCAGTTGCAAATCAGCCACCCACATTTGACATTGAGCTTGTCAGCAAACTGATGTCCAGCTGCATGTAAGGAACCCTCAGAATAAATACAACCATCTTCCCACCTAGAATACATAAGCATCGCTCCATCCCTTCAAGGAATTTCCATCTGCCCAAGCTCTGACCCCATGTGTTTATTCTGTGTGAAATTATGCCTTCTTTCACTCTCACACAAGACTAGTTCTCCGGAATTGGTTTGCACAGATGTGAGGGCAGAATTTGGCCCACTCTGTTTAATAGATAAATATATATATAAAACAGATAGATTTTATTTATATATGCAATCCAGTAAAGGAGATTAAACAGAGTAGGATGCCTAGTAATTTTTTTGTTATCCAGTCTCCCCCCGCCTTCCTTGACTGTTCTCGTGTACGTATACAATACATTCCCAGGTTCTGGTTTATGCAGGTATGCGTGTTATGAAATGTCATTAATGGTGGTTGGTCTACATATTCGTCTAATAACTAATAACTAATATTGTGTATGTAATATCAATACAGAAATGACTACTTTTAATAGAATAACTCTTTGGCTTTTGTTCTGTTAGTGTGATTTAAACAAGCCAACAAAGTTTGGAATAGGTTGTTTTCCTTAAGAGGCATGAAAAGCAACTATTATCGTGTTACAATGTTAAAATATTCAGTCTTCTTTGACAGAAAAATGTGTACTGTGTAGGCATTGCAAAAAAAAAAAAAAAAAAAAATCCCACCTGCTATAAGGCATTTGAATTTTTACAAATGTTTATTGTGCCAAATATGTGCAAAGATATAATTTACTGTTTTAAAAAAATCATAAAAGCATATGTTATAGCACACAAAGAATTATTTTGTCATCAAGTGATTTCAATCTTTAGTGTTAATATTTATATTTAGATTAATTTTTATAAACAAAAATATTTTAATGGGTAAAATGAAGACTATATGATCTATTTGATTAAGTCTGAGTGAATATTAAGCTTGCCTTGTTGTTGTTATCTGCATACTCACTGAGAATTATTGTCAAGAGAAATTATAAAAGAGTAAAAGCGATTTATGAAAAGAATGCCTTTTCAAGGACTTGATTCATAAAGAAAACCCAAAAGTTCTTCTCTGTTGTTTGGATTTATGTGCACTTCGGCCAGAAGGCGTGCGGAACACGCTGCTGCACAGGGAGCTCAGGTACTGCCAGTCCACAAAGGACCCGTCCCCCGTTAAACCCAGGAGACTCGCAGCTCCGCGGACTCACCTTGGCTAGCTGCGGGGAGGAAAGCGCGTTCACGCGCTCGGTTCAGGCTTTTTCCACCGGGGCTGGGGTGGGAGGGATGCTCTTAGGAACACGTGGTGGTTAGTCTTCTCCAAACTGTCAAGTCTGTTGGGCGAAATACCATCTCAAACAGAATTCCTCAGGCAGAATCTCTGTAACTCTCCCTGGGATTGCTACAAAATGACAAACTGAGCAAGAACGCTGCTGTTAATCTTAGTCCGGTATTTCCAAAGTCACATGCGATGAATGCTGATTGAACTATTCCTTTATCAGCATATTTTCTCCACCACGAGGGCCTTCATTTACACCAGCGTGTTTTAGGTAGCGCTTTTTTGTGTTCTATGTTGTATTATAAACAGGAGTAACTACCTTATTATAATAAAAATCCACTCCTTGCTGACAGACTATTCACAAAAAGGAAAAAAAAGGGTTAAATTCTCTGCAGTGATTAATACAATCACTATTAAATTTTAGTAGTAATTCTAACAAAGCACAACTAGAAATGCAAGTTCATTCTAATTTGTCTTTTGCAGAATGATTCATGGCCTGGATTTAACTGTCAAGTCATTAGCGAAACTGTAAACTATCTTTTTTGGATATAAGCCACAGATAAAACTGCATTCAAATATTATTGCTGGTTATTAATCAAGTTATTAATCGAGTTATTAATCAAGATTAAACATATTGTAAATAACACTTCTTAGAAAATGAATATAACAAAGTTAATTACCATGGCAAACATGAGTATTGAGCCACAACCGCAGGCTTATTGATGTGGACTAATGCAGTAGATGGTGCGTTGCTTGTGATCCTCAAAGAGTGACTTTAGCTTGATCAGATAATGTACTTACAACCGACTACATTGTAGTTTTAAAGGAAATCAGCTAGTTTAGGCCCTTACCCCCTTTGGATAATGGTGCACGATTACATGCGGTAGGCATAAAACTACTCTGAAGAGTTTAATGAGCCAATTTCTTTTTTTTTTTTTTTTAATTCAGCAGGGAGAAAATACTTGTCTTTGGTAAGAGCTCCATTTTGTTCATTAATCTATCTCTCCAGCAGTACAGGAAGAATCATAAGGAGGCAGTGGGTAGTTCAGGGCTACATTCCTAAGAGTGGATGTTAAGAATCTATATAAAAACTACACACAGAGCACCAGCATTTCATGCCGTTAATGCAGGTACATTAAAAATTAGTGAGAGCCTTTTTTCTTTCTTCCAACCATTGCTTTTTATTTTTACATATCAACAGCCATCGACTTTGAAATGTGACAGGAAGGCTTCACGATAGGCTTAACACTGCAGAGTTTAAACCCCAGCGCAAAAGCTGCGTGTTTTTTGGACAGACCTAACATTACAGTGAACAGCATCAAGGGATTGGTGGGGACGTACGACAAAGAAACATTTGTATAAGCTATGGTTGCATTCAGTGCTAGTGTCCATGCATTGTCTTTTACCTGCACCTGTATATGTTTCTTTTTGAAGGAACCTGCACGAGGAGCAGAAAGAAGAGCAGCGTGGGATTGCTAGGCAAAAGCAGAACTGGAGGTCAGAGGTGCAAGGGAGGGTGGAATTCAAAGAGCAGAGGTTGGGTCACCACCACGGGGAATGGGGATCACCAGTCATTGTCTTCTGTGTCCAACACTTTCTGCTCCCACAAAGCGTTCAAGATGAAATCCAGGTGCCTGCTCACAGGCCTCAGGCTGCCACGGCTGCTTCTCAGCTGCCTCTTCCCAAACCGACCGATGGGACGAACACCACGGCCCACGTACCAAAAAGGATCGATCTCAGGACCTGGAATTCAAAGCAGCCAGTGAAGCATCTACCACTGTACTTAAAGGCAGCATTTCCTGAACATCTTGAGGGTATTAGATGGCTTATTTGTAGCCCAGGAAAAAAAACACAAAGGGAAAGGCTGCAACCAGACACACAACTTTTTAGTTCCTTTGAGGGTCACCTGCCACGTGTAGAGCCCAAAGAAAGAGGGTTCAGATGAAAAATTAATTTTCATCCATCTGGGCTGCAACCTGCAATTCGAACATAAGCCAAAGTACCCATCAATTCAGGAGGGCAGAGCATGCTTTAAAACTGATCTGAACCCTGGAAGAGGTTACGATGCAGCCTACATCCAGAAAGACCATAGTAGCTCCCTGTACAGCCACTTTTAAACTGTCCTCTCTCAGCTAAAGTCCTGAAGGTCCTACTGTCCAGCCTCCATTTCTGCCATATGCACCAGGTACGGTATCTCTACAGGCTAACAAGGCTACTGGATTACAGAGGGGGTTCCCACGTGAGAGGTAAACATAAAAAACTAATTCTTGTTCACTTAGGAAGTTGTTTTCATGGATGACTTTTTGTCTTTTAATGCATCTGAAGTATACATGACTTGTTTTTCTAGTCTGTTCAAGTTTTAGAGCAGGTGTGGAAAGGGGTGTAGTTGTATTAAAAGACTAAGATACAGCAATGTGGAAAATCTACAAAGTACTGGAGTTGATGCCACCCCAAGGAAATGCCAAATCATTCCAAAGCTGGATGAATGTCAGGAACAGGAATAAATTTCAGTTTAAGTGCATTATATATCATCCAACTCATATGACAGTCTCGGGCAAGGCAGCAGGATTTTCCTCTGTGCATTTTGACAGTAGAAGAGAGGAAATAAAAAATCTACTTTGCCTGTGAATTTCTCCAAAAATACATCTCGTAAGTCTTTCCACAGGGTATTTAACACCCCTCCTGCCCACCAAAATGCAAGTAATTTCGTTCCTTTTCACCTGAGTACCTAAAACCCCCACATCCCTAGTTGTTTTGAAAGGGGGAAGGTGTGCCATGGAGACCCCATGCACCTCACTCCCCACAGTCACCTCTCTCCCACTCCACATACAAGTATCAGCCTTTGCTCCTTGAAGGAAGATGAGATTTCCTGATAAAGACTTTCTCAAAAATCTTTTAGACTGTATGTAGCTTTTACTTGGGACATACGGTATTCTCCCTCACCTGGCCAGCCTCAGTTCCTCACAGCATCTCTGAATGGAGACACTTCAATCACTTGTATTTTGCTTTCCAGACAAGTCATGGTTCCAGACAGAAATTAAGATATCTGTAAAGTGAACTAAAGCTTCTGACCTTTGCTTCCTTGTTACTCTATAGAAGTAGTCGTGAACTACCCCAGGTCTACAGAACACAGCTGAAAATTTGATGCTTAAATATTCAATGTATACTGCCTTACACTTTCTTTGTCAGTCTTTTGTACGTTAGTGTCTCCTCCGGTATTTATCAAAAATTACACTGTTTCCCTTGGATACTTAAGGGCTGTGAGAAGGAGATTAAGTTCTGTATATGCTCTTACAAGTGTAAATGGAAGTACAGGATCCCACACCTGTATTTGACCATAGAAACACCCACATGGATTTGCTGCTGAACTTTGCCTGACAGCCCAGCCCTGATCCCTCCATGCACCAGAGACCACGGGGTCACCATATGGGAGTCCATCGCATTACATCAGGTGAGACACATACTTACTTCTGTTGTCTATCTGGTGTTTAAATGGCCGGCTCTGTCCTGAAGCAAAGCTGAGCGATACCAAGAGCACTAACACATAGACAGTGACCAACTTTAAGTGCTTGGGTGACCACTGGGCACGTGGTGTCCACGAGATCGGATGCCACATGATGGAACGGTGGTGGGAAGGCTGTGAGGAGAAAAGTGAACATGGGGAACACATAGGAGTTAAAGCTTTCAAGATGAAGGAAGGTGTCAACTGTAACACCGTGTTCCTGTCCATCGGAGCCACTTTGTGACTAAGTTCTGTGAAACACTGATGCTGCGGATATCCTGGGTGTTCCTGTTTGAAGGCAAAGGCTATGCAGTGAGCCACCTGCTGAGGTAAGTCTTGCAACTTGAGTGTTTTCTCACCAACAGTGAAAGCCCCTGGCATGGCTTCACACGACATGCAAGTCCTCACCCTGAGCTTGCCACTGACTTTCTGTGTGGCGCTCTGTATGGCTACGGGCATTGGCCACCAAAGCATGTTTTAGCCACTACCTCCATCATCCTTTTCTCACTTGTGAAATATGTCTAAAATTTGCATTTTACACAAGCTCTTTACAACTAAGTGCACTAGAAAGGCTTACTGAAAGGGAATGCTCCTCCCATGTCTGCTCACCCTTTCACAGCCAGCATGCAAAAGTACTATTGCCAGTTATCGTTTCCACTGTTAGATGTTCCAATCCTGTAAATGCGTCCAGATGCAAGCAGATGAGAAATCCCCCCGAGAGAAGGGCTGTGCAGAACAGAAGGAGCCGAGTCAGGAAAATTGCATCCAGGAGGTAAAGGATCCCAGGCTCAGGTTACCACCGTTACCCTGCCTGTGGTGTTTTGGACATGCTTCCTCACAGCAGCTCTCCCAGCTCTCACGCTAAGTACCTTCTAACATGCAAGGTCTGCCTGTGTATTTGACAGCCTGGAGCCTCTGCCTACAGGAGCCCTGTTTGCTTAGGCATCACTTACAGCAGCTATACAGCTACAGAGCTATAGGAAATCCTCTCAGCTATGCCTAAACAGGGGCTTCTCCCCATGTAAGGGTGGGATTTTTCCCTTGTTGCTGCCCAAGTACTGTGCTTCAGCAGGGGCAGAAGCCAGAATGAAAAGCTTTTGAGGCAAGATGCCCCCAAGCACACCACACAGACAACACCACAAAAGCACGTGGAGAATCTGGTTGTGTCTTTCATTAAAATGCAAAGTCAAAAGCTTCTTAACCCCAAGCATTCAGTGAAGGTTTGTCTTCTCCCCCCGCCCAACAGTCACTTAGCAGACAGCTTAGAGGAAAGTGATTTTAACACAAAATTTCAACAGAACTGTGAATTAACTTTTTCTAACTTGAATATCTCATAACAAGACTAAATTATCTTAGCATGTAAAACCACATGGGATGAATACTGCCTCATTTCAGCTGATGTACATCTCTTGTTGCTCCATGTTTAGCAAAGCCTTAAGTTCAGTTAGACAAAAAGATGATGTTCTGAGGAACCTCCCTGGTGTGCTTACAGGGTTGCTGCCAGGTTTTCCAGATTACTTGCTGTCTGGTTTTGTGTCTTGTTTTTTTGGGGAACTGAGTGACAGAAAAGAATAGCTTGCCTTGAGCGCGTTGTCGATGAAAGACAAAAATAAAGGGAAAAGCTCTTAGCACAAGCTTTTTCCCAAGGAGTGCTGTGTCTCGGTCCCCACCAGCTGGTCCTGTGCCCGCATCAGCCAGTCCGGCCACTTTCCAGAACGCCCTTACTTTACTGAACTTTTTGCTCATACTCTTGACCTGGCTAGGATTTCTGTGAAGCACCTGTGAAGCACCACTGCTCCTCACTAAGTAACATGCCACCCCTAAATAATCAGGGGGCTCAGCACCTCCAATCCTCCCTAGTTTCTCCTCCTCCTGATTGTCCCACCCCTGTTTGTATGGGGAGAAACTGAGGCACAGATAATGCCACAAACTTGATCCTGCATGATGCTGAGCACTTCTAACTCCAGGATAAGCACAAAATCCTGGTTACCCACTCACAGCCCTTTCACAAGTAATGGGGCTGGGAGATGGTCTGTGATCTTGTCAGGTCCAGACCCGCCTTAGCCCACAGCCCTGCAGCTTTCTTCCAAAGGGAAAACCACAAAAAACCAAGACCTCATACAGTCAGTCTGTATGTGCCCTCCATTTCCAACCATTAAATGATCAGCAAAAATTTTAAAACCTTACTAGTTTCAACAAAACTTGACACAATTAAAAGTTCCAGGAATAATTTTTCTCATGGAGCTCAGCCAACTTGGTCAACTTGCCACTCCTGCTTGGTCCCTGAACAGAAAGAGTCTTTAAATTTTGTCTGAGTGACATCTCTGATGGTGGTCTGGCAATTTCCATCCACACAAGAGGAGAAAGTTGCAGCCCGTTAAAGGCGCTACTAAAGTTAGAGTGAAGCGGTGGTATCACAGCTTGTTCAGGTCTGCCCTACACAAGCAGGGGGAGACCAGCCTGGCTCTCCCTCTGGGCACACAGGGGCTCTCGCACGCCAGGCTCAAGCTCTGCTGCAGATCCATCAGGTCTAAACCTACCGTGGATGTCCTCAGAAGACAAGGTCTTATTAACTCTTTACACACTGAAATAGCATCTTACTTGAGATCAGCGGCTGTGTACACCCCCTCCAAGGCAAACGCGCATAGCTTTCATGTTTGAAAGCAGTATTGGAAATCCCCACAAGAGACCAAACCCCGGGTGAATCCAGGCCTGGGACCATGGCTCACTTCAGGGCTGAGGGGCACGAAAGGCGCGCTGCTGTGCTGCAGGCTCCTGCGTGTGCTCTCCCTGCACGGGCACAGCACTGCCCGTGGGTTCAGCCGTGTTGCCTCAGCACAGCCTCCTTCACTGCAAAAAACTGGAGAAAAGTTACTGAGCACAGAGCACAGCTGTGCACCTTAACGGAGAAAAGCTAAAGCCCAAAAAGAAAAAAGGAAATCCAGCAAGAGCGAGCCAGGACAAGCGCTGAAGCAGCTAGAGGGAGGCACTCACCTGCGTGCACCAAAGCTGCTCCTCAGGTAGCCGCTGCTCCAAGGAGAAGCAGGGCAGCTGCTGGGGGCTTGTGCCTTTTATACCAGAGGTAAGTGGGCTTGAAGTGGGAGGGGGAGTCAAGAGGTGGGCCAGGAGGACGTCAGCGCTACTAGTGAGCAAAATTTAAATTTACAAAGGGAGGGGAAGAGAACTGTGGCTCTATTAGAAAGCCACTGATCAGGGCAGGGAGCAGGAGCCGAGGGCAGTGCCAGGGGATTGCAGGGGGCGCCTGGCAGGACACCTGGCTGAGGCCACCCCCAGCCCACCAGGAGGAGAGTGGAGGGAAGGGGGCTGCTGCATCCCTACGGATGGGGTGACATGGGTAAACCAAAGCAGCACCAGCTGCCACGCTTTCCACACAGGAGAGCCTGGCTCTTCGTGTTGCCCGGCTGAGATGCTCTGCCTGAAGTGCGTCTGTGGCGCGAAAACACTCATGGCTGGGGTTGAGGTGTGGGGAGAAAGAGGAGACAAACAGTGGGAAGCTCTCAGGGTCAGCAAACTGGAGCAGCCAGGATACGTGCCTCCTTCCTAGCCCTTGCTCCTCTTGCTGCTGTCCCACCTCTGCTTTTTGCTTGGGGTCTAACTTGACTGCAGCTCTCGTCCCATTAAGCCCCTAACCCACAGCTGGGGTCAACTCACCCACAAGTTAAGTTTTAGGCCATACTGTAGCACAGCACCCAAGTAGCTGACGAAATCAGTGTGATTCAGTGCTTAAGCAGGTGCTTACCGGCTTTGTGGCAGAGAAAATTTCATCTGCATGAGGCTAATGTCTCAAGCAATATTGTATTTCTACTATAGGTGTCTCTTCCCTGTGGCTATTTTTAACACTATCTCTTGACTAATGTGTCATCACAGTCTTGCTGTTACAGATCTCGCTGCTTTAATAGCTAAGGCCGCGTTTACCATGAAGGTTTGTAGAGGAGCAGCAGCTAAACTGGCAGGTGTTTCACTCCTTCGGCACCATCCTGCGTAGAGACTGAGATGTGAAGCGTTACTGGGCTGCCCGGGGCTCTCTTGCAGAGATCATCGTAGATGCAGGGTTGTGCTCCACTCCTGGTGAGACTGACCACCTGAAGAAACAATTTCTAAAGCTGTGCTTAGAAGAGGGGGCTTTGAGGCATGACCCGGTCCGTAAGCTGAGACAGGATAGGAAATGCTGCAATCCCATTAGGATGAAGTGGAAGTTCAATAGAAAATCTGTTGTTTAGTTTTTCTATAAAGATGCTTCCAGCTGGGAAAACCTCAAAGTATAAATGGCAGTACTTCACTCCAGCCACCTTCCAAAAGAAATAAGATTTACTTTTTTTTTCCCTAGTGGCAATGTGTGGGTTACTTGTGCAAGGAAGCATGATGGAAATTTTGCCTGGGCCTGCCCTCATTCAGTATCCAGGCATCGAGTAAATGACCCCACCACCACCACTGTGGGGGTACGGTCACTAATTGTGGGGATTAAAATAAATTTCTCATTTTTGTGTAGTAGTTTGCTCTATGAGCATGTGTATGAACACAATGGTAAAGAAGCCTGAGAAATACTCTTCCATTCTCCACTTTCCACCTAGTAACAGCTAAAAGAAGTGTCTTTCTCATCCAAGTTTTCAAGAGTTTACTCAGACTACTCAGGATTACAATAGCAAAATATGAAGAGCACTTCAAGTCCGTGATAGCACAAAAGGTCTTTCTACAGCTAACACAATCAATAATGTAGATACATGCTTTCTTCAGCAACCTTCTTTTAGCGTGTTCTCTTTGAACCTTGCAAACACTGCCTACCTAAAAATCAATCTGCATCCAAGAACCAGGCGGTGGCTGTGCTTCCGCTGTGCTAATTTTGCATGCACGCGTGGAGAGGG
The DNA here is from genome assembly GCA_013400535.1 of Scopus umbretta. Taxonomy (NCBI): domain Eukaryota; kingdom Metazoa; phylum Chordata; class Aves; order Pelecaniformes; family Scopidae; genus Scopus; species Scopus umbretta. The sequence continues at coordinate 81,712 of VZTL01017409.1, forward strand.
TTTCTTCTTAGTAAGTAAAACCCTTCATGGTTTTTGCATCGCATATCTTTTCTCTTACTGCTCTTCACATCGATTTTGACCCAAAAATGTGGGGATCCTTTCTTATCTCTAGTGGGCAATTGCTGGAGTGAGGGCTTTTTCTCTCCAGGATATGTAGGACCCTGTCTTGTTTTGCAGTTTTGCTAAGTGATCCTATCATCTTAAAACAGAAGTAAAAGCCATTTTCATCCCATTTACTCTTTCTAGTCTTGCTGGCACTGCAAGGTGAGCCTTCAATAGCACAGACCATTTTCACCAGTTGACACCTACATGGAAGTCATCATGTAAAATAAAGCTGTACAATGGCTTCATGTTAACATGGTTTGTTTATTGGTAAATGCTGCCTGCAAAATCATATGCCACACAAAGAAAAATCATTATTAGGAGAGCCAGCATTTAAAATGCTCTAATATGACCAGCTGCCTTCATTCTGGCCCAAGGTCCACCTACTGCAGTATCTTGGTTTTGATGGTGGCCAGCAGAGAACATCTAGAGAAGAGTCTAAATGCAGGTCTGCATATTTTGACATTCCGCACTAGACTATTCTCCCAGGCCCTTGAGACTTGTGGCCCAGAGGCCCCCCAAGCCAAATGTGTCTTTGTGGTAGGGAGCCCTTAAGGGACTACTTTTCTTTCATAGTTGCTTCTTGAACCCATGTAAATTCCCAGCATCCACAAAATCGTGTGCCAAGGACTTCACAGCTCTCTCCCTCCTACAAGAAGGATCACAGCCATGCATCTGGACACACCACTTGCAAATTTCAAGTATTTATTTTTTCATGTTTGCTTTCAGTCACTCTCCCTTCATGAAAGGCTACTATAAAATGTTCTAAGCAATGAAGACTAATAAACTATGTGATGGTCTGTTTAAATGAGCCTCATCAGACATTTCTCTTACTGAAGTGCTATTTTACTCCATCCTCAGTGACTGTAAGATACCATTTCTTTCCACCAGACCATGACTGAACTACCGCAGTATTATGTATAGTACTCGGACACTTCACAGAAATCGTCCTGACTTCTCAGGGTCTTTTCAGGTAGTTGTGATTTTATTTTATTGTGGTATCCCATTCATAGAAGGGCTTATGCTTTGGCTGAGGAAAGCAAGTCAGCTCATGCAACACAGAAATGTGAAAGCCACTCAGATTTCGGAGGAACTGGGAAAGAGCTGTCAGGGCAAAGGGGGTCATGAAAGAGTGAACCCAGAAGATCTCTTAGAGCACAGCTTGGTCTGTAGTGAAGGGGCAAAGGTTTGTGTGTTAAAACCTCCATCCTTCTTCTGTGTTTGAGTGAGAGGCTGGACACATGCTCTCTTCTTTGTGGGTGGCCCATGGGAAGGTCTCAGGCCTCCACCACTTCCTTGTCCAACACACAACCAAGGACTCCTGTATATAAAATTCCTGTGCAGGTTATGGGAACCAGGAGCGGGGCTTGAACCTGCTGTTAGCCGGAGCGTCTCAGTGGGATGGCTGACCAGGGAGACACTGCGGGATGCAAGTTCTTAGAACGGCAGCAGAGGTACAGGAGTGAAGGGCTGTGGGAAGGAAAGCAACTTCCCAAGGCTAAGGACAGGTCGGGATCCTGGGCAGGAAGTGGTGAGGAGGATGAATGGTGGCGATGGGAAGGTATCTCCTGGAGGTTGGGGTGACCCAAGAGGATAAGGTCTAGGGAGTCTGCCATGGAGGCATATTCTTTGGGAAGACAGCACCAGGGACCAACACTGAACTATAGTTTTGATGCCAAATTCTACCACCCAGTCTGCTCGAAGAACTAATCTGAAACTTTTTTCTCTGTTTCTTTTGCTAGTAGGAGCCTTCCACAAACAGAATCCTCATAGAATCATAGAATCATTAAGGTTGGAAAAGACCTCTGAGATCATCAGAAGGTAAAAACCACCAAAGCAAAGGCATTTGATGCGGCTGGACGGAGAAACATAAATATACATTTTCCAGCCCACTGCTTTCATTATTTCACATGCCAGCCTGTGAATAGTTTGCAAGTGCCATGATGTTGAACTCATGCCTGAGCTGTGAATCTGCCCAGCCTTCTGTACTGGGATAGAGCATGACTTCTGTGTGTGAAATGAAATAAAACACTGCCGTTCTGGTTTTGCCTGTCCTTGAACAAGAAGCAGTGATAACATTAACATTTGTGCTGCCTGGAGCTGGAAATTCTTAACTGACATTAACTAGGAAGTATTTTACCATAACTGATAACAGGCTCAGTTGCACTAATTAAGTTTGGAGGATTGATGAAAAGTTGTATTCAAATCTATTCAGAAAACCATGTCAATTCAAGCAACTAGAGGATGTTACATGTTAATTACATGTAGCTTTACGCTGAAGCTGTTCTCTACTAACATTCAGGTTCAGAGCAAAGCCAGGACTGGCTTTATTTTGGAATTATTTTTTCCTTTGAGAAACAGGACCATCTAGTGGTTAACACAGAAATTATTTTCTTGCTTTCAATCTCTGCTGAGCAAGGAATAAACCCCCACAGGTTTCAAACGAAAGCATGTGTATCGTGAAATCTGACCATGTAGTGAAACTAAACCAAACTGCATATAACCCAGATTCTGATAAGTTAGACTGGATATCCAGGTGTTTATCCCCAGCACAGTTCCCGGTTTGCCCAGTTCTCCCAGTTAGCACATGCTTGCTGGAACGACTTGTTAGCAGCTGGGCAGCTCAGACATAGGCTACAGCTCAGGACATCAGCCAGACTCCCCAAGCCCTGCCTCAGCCTGCTGTGGAGGCTTTGCACCAGAGTTAGAGCTCGGATGGAAAAATACGAGTCAGGCTTGGCACAGTGACAGCCACCTTCACAACTATTCTGGTGACAGTGCAGATAGATAGAGGGAAGATTTATTCTGAAACTTTTGTTATTCTTCCTCCCTGCTAGAAAGCCACGGGACAGCCTTCTGCACAGCGGTTCTGGTTGCGCAGCCTCCAAACGCAGCTGGATGTTGTAGGTAGAGTCATGCAGCAGAAGCAGGGAAGATTACAGTTCAAGAAAAGAAAAAAATCAAAAATGGAAATATTTTTGCCAGTCTCTCAAGCATCCAGCACTTGGACGGTATTTTCAGGATGCCAACATTAGGCCAGCAAAAATATGCCTCTGGCACTGGAGTGGGGCAGAATTTGTGTAAAGAGTAGTTGCGTTGCTGGAATACAGGATGGAAATTAGTGCTGCTACGTGCCATTTGCACATGTCATGCACAATCACTTTCTCAGACAACTTAAACTGCTCTTTGAACACTGCATGTTGCAAACAGTAATTGCCTGGGTTTCCAGGCTGTTGTGGAGGGAAGTTCAACACAAGAGCCTGCCATGTTCTGGTAGGGCAGACCACAAGACCAGGCCCAGGGGATCTGCCTACAGGAGCAAACCTTAATTAAATTAACAGACATTTTGGCTTTGTAAAGGCTCCTAAGGAATAAAAATTGCACGATTAGAGTGCTGCACGTGAAAACAGTAGTAGTAGTATTTATTAGAACAATGTCCATAGGAAAAGAAAACCAATGTTGTTCGTTCCAGTTATTACAGAGGGGATTGAAGGCAGCTGAAGGTAACAGCAGCCTTGCGTGTGCACACATGCAAAGACAGATGTCATACAGAGTCCTAAATTAAAGCAGAGCTTGAGCCCTTACCATGTGGGTGACTTGTTTTTTTCCTGATGCAAGGCCTTCTCATGGTATTCCAGGCCCATGTTTCCAACACAGCAATTCTCTGGAAAAGCAGTTTCTCCCACTGGTCTGGGTTATGCACTGCTCCTAAAGGGCAGCTGAAGTACTTCTGAGGGTGCCCAGTGAAGGTGCGGTTCTGCACTAGGGTGACAATTTTGACAAAAGTGTACTTTGTGGCTTCAGTATGTCATATTTTTCACCTGCGTGCCAGTGAGTTTTAATCCCTGCAGCTTATCCAGTCATAAATAACCTCTACTGATTCACAAACATCTTGACAGATGAACTGAAATACAATAAAAGGCAAGCAAGGGGATCTCTAATTGCTATTCATAACCATGTCTTCCAACTATTACACTTAAATAGCTATCTTGATCATAGCTTCAAGCTAAGATGATGTTCTTTTCCTGCACAATAGTTGGCAGGTTATATATTAGTCATGGAAAGGCAAGAGTCTCATTCCCAATCCGTTGCTTAAACCTTGATGTCTAATAGATATTAGCAAATGAGATTAACTCCAGCCTCAGGTCTAGGATGATTAGCTGTAATCTGAAACTTAACAGCCTAAGTAACAACACCTCTTGCTTCCACTTAGGTTTTAAACCTATTTTAACTGCTTCTACCTTTTTTGTTTGCTGCTGTGCTGTCTGCTTGGCCCACCTTTCTGCAGTCTGGAAGCCCTCTCAACCAGGACTTTCACAGGTCTACTGCCACAAGTGGCTGCCCAAAAGCAACGGGAAGGACTCAGTCAGGACAAAGGACCTCAGGACAGCTGTCAAGGGGCAAAAGCAGGATGCCACCTGTCTCTGCCTACAGTGACCAAAGTGTGGTGCAAAGCACTGGTACAGACCGTGTTTGTGTCAGACCTAAGTGATGGAGATGACACAGAGACCTGCAGCTCCCTCTTTGCATTGACGCAGCCCCACGGACACCCCATGCCAACACACATGGCCACTGTGGCAGGCTGCCAAGGGAACAATAAGGCTGCGGGCCACCACCTTTCTTTTAACTGCTGCCCAGTGCATGCCAAGCTGTGCAATTAGGATTTGTTTCCATTCCTTCTGCAGTTGTCAAGGTTTGCACTTAAGAACTGTCCATTGTGGTTTCATTTTAAGAACAAAGTCACATCGTCTTGCCTTATAAAGAAACTTTGTTGTTTCCCAGACACCAAATCTCATTTGTCTGTAAACTCTACGATGAATCCCACAGTTGCCCAATGAGTCCATAGGCCCGGGTTAACTCTGCAGTGAGTACTAGAAGTACAAAACTATTTTAAACGCATGAGGATTCAAAGTAAGCACAAGAACTGCCACAATGAGCAGAGAACTCGCCTAAACCTGCAGATTCAGACTTGGGTTTTGTGTCCGAAGACCCACTGTCCTCTCATCCATGGCCAGGTCTGTCCCCAGCCTCTGTCCTCTTTGGTTGTCCCAGCACATCTGTTGCACAATTATGCAAGTGGAGTGGATCTGGGGTTTTAACATTTGAGTTTATTTTTTAACTCAAATCAGTTTGCTGATCTGGCTCATCACAATGCCCCACAGACAGTGGCACTGGCACAGCCAAGGTAACAAAAACCTGTGGCTGGGGGAAAAAAAAAGGGTGATAGGCCTTCTTTGCTGCTGGGAAAAGTTTCAGATGGATGGGAGAGTAAGGGAGGATGAATGGGAAAGACGGGAGAGTAAAAGATACAAGAAAATTTTGCACAGAGATGTAGAGTTTGCAAAAATCCAACAGAGCCAAAATTTCCCCACATTAATAGTAATGTGTAAGCTCTCCGAGAGGTGTGGCATGGTTTAACGCCAGCAACTAAGCACCACACAGCCGATCGCTCACTCCCCCCCAGTGGGATGGGGGAGAGAATTGGAAGTGTGAAAGTAAGAAAACTTGTGGGTTGAGAAAAAGACTGCCTAATAGGTAAAGTAAAAGCCACACACGCAAGCAAAGCAAAACAGGGAATTAATTTGCTACTTCTCATTGGCAGGCAGGTGTTCAGCCATCTCCAGGAAAGCAGGGCTCCATCACGTATAATAGTTGCTTGGGAAGACAAACATAATCACTCCAAACATCCCTCCCCATTCCTTCTTCTTTCCCCAGCTTTATCTGCTGAGCATGACATCATATAGTATGGAATATCCCTTCAGTCAGCTGGGGTCAGCTGTGCCAGCTGTGTCCCCTCCCAACTTCTTGTGCACCCCCAGCCTACTCGCTGGTGGGGTGGGGTGAGAAGCACAAAAGGCCTTGGCTCTGTGCAAGCACTGCTCAGCAATAATGAAAACATCCCTGTATTACCAACACTGTTTTCAGCACAAATCCAAAGCATAGCCCCATACTAGCTTCTATGAAGAAAACTAACCCTACCTCAGCCAAAACCAGCACAGGTGCTGGAGGTATCCCCGGGACATGTCCCTGAGGATGGGTGTCCTGAGCTTGCTGAACCTGCCCAGAAGGTCTCTCAGTGTCTAGCTCTTTGTCTTTAACCCACACACGTTGCCCAAAGTATGGCATGCCTCTGTGACTGAAGCAAGCGCCTCAAGCTCTGTAATTAGCATCTCCTCATCCTTCCACTACTGTACCAATAGCGCCTTTTGCAGCCGCTTGGGAAAGAATTAGACAACCCTTCTCTACAGCCCATACTTCAGTGAAAGGCTTCCCCAGTGATGATAGCAAAGGGTAAGCAGAGGTTTTGTACCATGGCAAATGGTTCTGCTTTCCCCAAGGGGAAAAAAGAAAAGCTTCCTTGCAAAGTGCCAGGACCAGAAACTTTCTTTGAGCAATGCACACTGCCAGCCATACAACTACTGCAGTGCTGATCCAGGCATTGGATCACAGAAGAGAAATAACCCTTTCATTTAAGCAGCCTGAAGCTTAGTAGAAGAGAAGAAAAAAAAAAAAA
>VZTL01017409.1:90676-132273 GCA_013400535.1 Scopus umbretta
CTGATGTTTTAGTTGTTGCTCAGTAGTGCTTACACCAGTCAAGGACTTTCCAGCTTCCCATGCTCTGCCGGATGCATAAGGAGCTGGGAGGGGGCACAGACAGGACAGCTGACCCAAACTGGCCAAAGGGCTATTCCATGCCATATGGCATCACGTTCAGTATAGAAACTGGGGGGAGTTGGCCGGGGGGCAGGGATCGCTGCTCGGGGCCTGGCTGGGCATCAGTCAGCGGGTGGTGAGCAATTGCATTGTGCATCACTTGTTTTGTATATTCTTTTATCATTACTATTATTATTATTTTCTCTTTCTCTGCTGTCCTATTAAACTGCCTTTATCTCAACCCATGGGTTTTACGTTTTTTTTGGTTCTCTCCCCCATCCCACCGGGGCGGGGGGAGGGTGAGCGAGCGGCTGTGTGGTGCTTAGTTGCCGATTGGGGTTAAACCACAACCCAGAAACCCTTCTTCTTCCTAAATGCCTTCCTGTTTCACCTGTGCTAGCTAAATTTAAGCTTGAAAGAATTTGAGACCTGACTTTTCTATAGTCAAAGCCTAAATTAATTTTGTTACAATTCTTGCCTAAAACTACTGACTGGTAGAGGGGTGCTGGTGTACAGATAGCATCTGTTAGCGTCTGTTTTGGTGTTTTCTTTGCATTATCCAGGAATTGCATTCATGCCTTAAAATGCTGGTAGTGTGGTAGTTGTCGTGGTATAAGACTTCTGTTCTGGACCTGTAAAGGTGTGTGTAAAAGAGCTTTTTTTATTTGTCTGTACTTACCAGTTGATCTGATAAAAGATGACTTCCGTATTTCACTTAAAGTGCACGTGCCTGTCTAAAGCTTACACACACTCGATGTTCTCGTGGAACCCCGTCTTCAGGTTCAGAGCTTCTGCATTTGCAGTTTGCAAGAAATAGTGCAGTAAGTTGATACTGTAGCTGAAAAATGTTTATATCCAGGAAGGGAAACTGGATGCATGATAGTTGAGAGCACTGTGCTGTTAGTAGGCTAGTGAGACTTAATACAGCTGTAGAAAAAAGTACTCTGATTTTAACGGTGTGTTTTTAAACAGGGAGAAAACAGCAAGTTTATCCCCTAAATAAAGCTCTCTGTGAAGTGAGAAACTTGCTGTTAGTTTTTGAGCTTGGGTGTTTTCCTTTATGGGAATTACACGAATCTTCTTCCTCCTGCAGACCCCTTTGCTGATGCAACAAAGGGTGACGACTTACTCCCAGCGGGGACTGAAGATTACATTCATATAAGGATCCAGCAACGAAACGGAAGAAAGACACTGACAACTGTTCAGGGAATTGCAGATGATTATGACAAGAAGAAACTTGTGAAAGCTTTCAAAAAGGTGAAGTTGCCGATTTGATTTAATAATAAAGATACTATATAAAGGAGTACGATAGCTTTTAATACTAAGTAACAGAATATTTGTTTTATGTCATTCTTGCCAGTTCACATCACTTCTATATTCAAGTTGGTCCCTTTCCCTGTCTTTCTCAAAACTCCTATCGGTGTCTAGCGACACTGATTTTTGCTAAAAAGTTAAATGCTTCTTTCCTATAAAGAAGTAAGTAAAATAAATTCTGAATGTTTCATTAAAATTTTACAGATATCTGGCTTTGTTGATGTGAAGAATAAAATCAGTTTAAAGTAGAACTATTTTGCATTCCTGCTTCTGTCATAGCTGTGTTGCTGTTAAAATAGAGATCTTGAGTTTCACCAGGTTGAAAATACTTACTTTAAAATAGTGTGGAGTTGAAAGGCTGTATCTTATGACTTTTTTTCCATTCTTGTCATGAGTGCTGGCCAGTTCCTTCTTCACAGTAACTAATCCTGTCTTTGCCTGAATTTACCATCAGCACCTTAGTTTGTGTCTCTTTCTCTATGCATCAGCAGATATATTCCATTTGTTCTCAAAACCAGTGTAGAATAGATCTAGCCTTTGCCTTGCTTAGCATCAGAATTTAGTAAGCAGCTTCTGTGACAAAATTCAGCTGCAAAGACTTACTAAGTCAAATCATAATGTACATCAGATGCCTTACAATATGAATGTTTCTCTCTAGAAATTTGCTTGTAATGGTACTGTGATTGAACATCCTGAATACGGTGAAGTTATCCAGCTTCAAGGTGACCAGAGGAAGAACATCTGCCAGTTCCTCTTGGAGGTGAGGGACTGCAGATAAAGATCTAAACCTCTCTGGAAGCAATAGAGTGACAAGTGGCACTGATGTTAATTAACCAGCTAAAGACATCCACTATAGTTGCTTTGTATTTTCAGCCAAAAAGTAAAATGACACTTGTAGAATGAGAGTAAAATTCTGGTAAGAATCAAAGCACTGTAGAATGCATTTACCCTGCTACCGCATACCACTTGTTCTCCGACAGTGCAACCTGAGTTCTTCGTTTGTGAAATGAAGTGTTTGATGCAAACCATAATTCTGAGAACTGAAAACACTATAGAGGAAAAAGTCTTTTGCCACAGCTTACTGACGCAAATCACGATGTAGAGATGTTACACTGTCAAAGAGTAAGTGCTAGGGCTACAGAACAAGTCAGACATCTGATAAGAATTTTTTTGTGTGTGTAGTCAGTTCTTCTGCTTGACCCAGAAACATTCTGGAAATGAGAAAACTGCTTTATTGAGTACATACTGTATTGCAGGCTCTTTAATCAAAGTACAAGATTATGGTAACCTGATACCATTGTAATATTGTAAGCATGTAAGTTTTACTGAAATATGTTGCTTTTCTCCTTTAGATTGGCATTGTCAAGGAAGAACAACTGAAAGTGCATGGTTTCTAAAATACCTGTACTCCCATGAAGAACCCTGCGGTATTTGGTCTCACCTAACCTGAGTCTTCTGTGAAAAATGAATCTTTGCAGTGAATGGACTTCCCTGTTACCTGAACATTTAAAATTTGATTCAGATTTGCATAACTGCGTGAAACATGTGGTGTGTAGACTAGAAACACATAAGAAAACTTCAGTAAGGTGGTAATTAAGACACTTGTGAACTTTAACACATTTCCAATGGAAATGTTTTAGTGATGATTGTTCAGTTTACTACTCTCCACCTGACTTAAATGTGTGGGTTGTATTAAAATAGCGTGTGTTGTTGCTTAGAAATAAAAGTTTATTCATGTATTTTCTGGGATATCTGAAATGCTTTAGCCTAAGTTTTAAACTAGCACAAGAGCCTTTAGCCTTCTTTAGAATGGCTAAAATGTTTTGTGGCAAGTGTAGCTCACTGCTCATTGAATAAATTTGGGAAATCTACATGATGAAGTATTGGCTAATTAATCAGTAGATTAGCTTGATGTGATCTAACCCTGTAGCTGTAAGACTAGAGCTTTAAAGTCTTTTGTATAGGTGTATCTTAGTGGCAGCATGATAAGACATAAATTGTTTGCTGAGTAAGTAACTGGATCGTCTCTAAAATTTACTGCAGTGACTATGAAATATTAGTGATAAGCATAGTAGGACTAAAATAAGCTGAACTCCTTAAGGCTGCTATTACTGAGAACATGTTAAACATCTAGGTCTTACATAGTACTCCCAAGACATTTGAAGGAAGCGCATGGGATTTTGTATCTCTAGTGAAGGGGAAAGACAGTAAGTTGGCTTCTGCCATGACTGTGCACTTAATGTTGGCGAGCAGAGTGCTTTAATTAGCTGGTAGTGTTAGCTGCAGAAGTAAGGAAGGGAACAGGCTCTAGACTAGCCTTTTTTTTTTTCTTTTTTTTTTTTTTTTCCTCCTGGTGTGAAAAGTTTTGCTGTGACTAGTGGGTAATAGGGAGGGGTTTGTAATGGGGTTTGGATGTTACCACAGAAAGCTGATGTAGTCTACTTTTCTAGCAGGCAATTCGTTCGCTGTCATCTGAAGTTAAATAGGTTTGTTCCACCATGCTTTTCATCTAGTTTTAGTTGGCTGTAGGCATTTGGTATTCTGCTTTTAAGACATGTCTCTTTACAGAATGGAATTACTTCATTTGGTGAAACATATAGATCTTATCCTCCTTGTGAGATAGACAGGGAAATTTTCTCTGAAACAGTTCAAAACATGCTGAGCTGGGAAACCGTGAGAATAGTGGGAAAAGTTAAAAAAATTTCTTGTAGTATCATGTATTCTCTGGAAAGGAAGAAAGAGACATTTCTTTACCGCTAAGACTTATTAATAATTTATTCAGAAAAAAGCCTGATGGCTACCTATGTAAACATCAAGAATAGGCAAAACTGTATTACTTAACATCACTTGTGCCTATACTTTGTTTCCTGTTCAGATTTGCCTTTCTAAACAGAAATGCACTATTTTAACTCACTAGAACTTTTTTCTTTTTTTTAAGATCTCTGAATTCAGATATGAACCTTTATGGCACTAACAACAATTAGGAGAGCATTGTAGAGTATTCACATGACAATTTCTTTCTCTGTCTGGTCTAGACAATTCCACCTGTTAGAATCCAGTGTCCAGTTTCTCAATGTCCACAAATTCTGCCTGGTGTTATACAGATGTCAACTGTTCCAGAAGAAGGATGTTCCAGAAGATTGTATACTCTTAAGATATAATGTGTTCAGGAGGAGGGAGAGCCTGCTGCAAAACATGAAATACCAGCCTGCAGAACAAAAATCCAAAGAATAACTCTTATGCAAGTCTTGCACAATGAATAAAATCATTGTACTGCAATGTTATCTAGTCCTGATTCATAGATGCTGAAATAACTAATCCTTTGGGGGTACATAGCGCTTAATGCTTTCCATTTTATCAAATGCCAGAAAAACCGACGTTCTCATTTAGAGCTTGTTCTCCTGCCCAAGAGGAAAAAACAAGCAGTATCTCCTGTTTCACTGGTATTACATGAGTACTTCTTGTGGGTTTTTGAATTGGAGATTAACAAGTGATTAGCAAGTCTCATGTGTTACTGAGTCAGTCTTCATTTCAGATGGCATTCCATTAACTTTTACTACCTAAGCTTGAGTCATTTCTCGGTAGTCGTTCTGCTTGGAATAAATACCAAAAACCTTTGTTTTCTTCCTCCTCATTTAAAGGTCCTTTCTGATAGGAACCTTGCGGTTGATAGGTGGATTGCTTTAATGGTCTGGTGGAGCTGTTTGTGTTTTGACCTTTGAAGGGCAAAATTAAAAGGGGAGAGTATAAGAAGTAACACATTTGAAGTTTAAATAGATGAGATGTGTTGTGGCAACAAAGAATCTTTCTAGAAGGAAAGCAGAAATTTTTGCCCTTGAAGTGTTTTAAACTAGAAGAGTGTCTCAATACGATTTTAACTGGCCTCTTTGCATGTTCTAGAGGAAAGGCTTCAACAGTTTCATGTTTTATCATCTTGCGCTGAAACTTCTTTGTCAAAGCTCAGCCTATTTGGAATATATATCCATGTTTCAAGGATGCTGAAAAACATGAAAGACTTTGGGAAAGGACTGTTTAAATTACTGCCATGAAAACCGGTTTTTGCAGTGAAGGCAGGTTTCAGTCTTTCCGTCTATTCCAAAATAGGTTAAAAAATGGTCAAGGACGTGGCCCATAATTGTCAAGGCAGTAAAAGGGAGCTAATAATAGAAGACACTTTTAAAAACCGCTAGTAGGACTTGAGACTGGGCAAGCTCAGACTGCAAAGAGTGGTGGCTTCTTGTTGTTGGAACATTGTGAAGTCTGTGTCTTTCAGATCTCCAAATCAAGATTGCCACCTTAGTGATAGCTAGGCTTAACCACGAGCTGCAACTGGATGTAGCAGCTGCTGTTTCAGATACGCAGCTTGCTCTGCGTAATTGCATTAGGCTGTTGTAGCCGATTCTTTTAGCTGATACACTGGAGTAAGGTGTCGCATAAATAAATTCATTGAATTGTCTGTTCAGAACCTACATCTACTTAATGCAGCTATGAACAATGAATCCATCGCTTCCCAAATAGTGATAGCAGTCCTAATCTGTAGAAGATGAGACTTAGTAATGTAAGTCTGTAAGCTGTGTGCTTCCTCTTGTGTGAATTATCAGACCCTTGACCTTCACCTGTGGTCTGTGAAATTTGACCGTGTGTTTCAGAGATGAGCATGAAGAGCACAGCTGTGGGCAGATGAGCAATAATTTTCTCAAGTGAAAGAACCTTTGAAAAGAATAGTGCCTAGATTGTGTATGCATACTATTAATTGCTTCAGTAGCTTTGCTTAAACCTTACTTCCTGCACTACATTCTTCTGCAGCCTAAATGAAAAGCATTTTGTCCTGGGGAACTTTTTTGGAGAGGGAGGAGGGAACCCCACAAAAAAAAAAAACACCACCTTAGGAAATAAGTTTATATCTTAAGTCTGTTTTCTTTAACTTGGATTCACCTGGACTGCAAGACCTCTATAAAATTGTTATTTCTGTTTCTGTATCTTTAAAAATCCTAATTAAACTTCCTTGAGAGCTTGGCATTTAAGGTTCTAAATATATCTAAAGCCATTATAAAACTTAAAATTGTGAAGAGTAATTGAAGCTTGAGTTTTACATATTTGAAAAAATAGTTAAGCAGAGCTCTGTATTTTGTCGTATTCTGCCATCCTCCAGTTGCCCTAAAGATGCATACAGACAGATGTACCCTGAGTTCCCATCAGCGATTACCTTTTCCTTAATCCTTCTGGAAGGTTCTAGTGTACAGGATCCACGTGTTACACCCTTGTTTAAAATGGCTCAGTAGCTCCTTTTTACTATGTGATAGCATGTACAAGATCGGTATTTAGCCACTTAAAGAATGCAGGAGGCCTTTTTATAGATTACTTTGGGACACAGTAGGGGTTACTGTCACTTTTGGTGTGTTCAGTGTTGATTAGTGTCTACCAAATGTTCCTCTAATTAGTGTGCTACTGCCACGAAGGAAATGGAAGTGGTCTTAGAGCATCCTGTGTATTAAGAATCTGCCTTCTTCCTAAGACTCTCCATACATCTATACTCAGTTTAGTTAGTAGCGTGTCCCCCATGCATGGCAACATGAAGGTTACTTTCCAGTTGCAAGATCAAAAGCTCTTGAGATGAATAAGGGAAAAATGACATCGTGGTATTTTTGCTGTACAGATGCTTCATGCCTACTGCTTCCAGTTTTCACTAAAAAAAAAAAACCCTCAAAAGAGGATTTGTACTTGGCATGCCTTTCTAATGTTTGCTGCATGCCTGTGATTGGTCTCTTTATGAACAAGTCTTAACCTGTATTGGAGTATTGCTAGAGAGTTGAGACAACAAAGTCTTTTGAAATAAAATGTACCAATGTTATTTTATGTATGCTTTTCTGAAACAAATGGACTTTTATGTTATTGTTAAGGATTATTTTTTTGGGTGGAGGATAGAAGTAGTGTAATTTAATAGTCATGTATGTGATCCTCTTGTAATCGGCTTTGATTTCTTCAAGAAATGTTGTATTTCCTTTTTTTAAATTTCTACCATGATCTGTACTAACCAACTTAAAAATATTGTGACTTGTACTGGGATATTATAGCTCTAAAACAAGATGATGATGGTGGCTTGAGGTCTAAAATTTTGGGTAGAAGAGGATCATCTAATTTCTTGAATAAGCAAAATGCACAGTGTTTTAAGATGAAGCCAATAACGTGTGCTCAAGTTTGGTCTCAGCTATTTTAGAATGTATTGCATCTGTGAAATGTGACAGCACATTTCTGAAATTAGTTTGAGGTCTGTTTAAAAGTACTTGTGTATACAATAAATGCTTTTTCCATTTTAAGCCATCTTTGCTATGATTATGCAGCAAAAAATCCCCATGGTCCAGGCTCAGTTCTCCAAGTTATCAGAATTCTGCAGACATGGTTGCAAGTCATACTCCTCAAAGATGGGATTTAGCTGTCAGCTGTGGTTTTGGTCCCTCTCACAACTGGAGAGGGACACAGTGCCATTCCTATAGTAGAGTCGAACAAGCCTTGGGTATCATGATGGGACAGCTAACCCCGTGGAAGATGTGGTGCTGTAGTTGTTTCGGTAGCCTGTCCCCCACGTGAACTAGCAGGTTAATCTTTCAGGTGGACCCAGCAAATGACATGAATGGCATTAATGTGGAACAGTTCTGCAGTAGAAATGTTAAAAATGGTCTATTCCCAGGAGTCCTGCTGGAAAAAATCTACTGAAGGGCAGCCCCTGTTGTAGAGGAAGCAGCCTTTAGCTACTTTCCAACAGAGGAAGTTAGATTCTGACGTGATGAGGGTACTTCCCAATCATTGATGGGCTTCACTTCAGTGGATGCCAGAATAGACCTCGGTGGTATCAACACATCTGTACTCGGTAACACTGGTGAGAAAGATGGCTCTGCAAACTGATACTTGTCCGTATCTGTACAATCCTTCTCACTATCTGATACTGTCAGTATCTCTGCGTTACACCTGTAACTCAAAGCCTAGATCTGGATTAGGGCTTGAAGTTACAGAAGAAAACCACGGTCCAGGTTCCTTTAGTAAATAGTAACTTGTAAATTAATCCATGCATTATTCAAGATAATTTACGTGAGTGAGAATTCAGTATGAAAAAGGTCCTTATATATTGAAAGAAGAGTGTTTTCCTTCCTTACCTACCTTTCTTTAGGTGGGATTTTGCAGTGGCATGGAGAAACTTTCTGATTGTCCAGTAGTAGGTTTACTTCCTAACAAAAAAATACTGTGTACAATGCTTTGTTTGAAAGTAGCTGGGCCTGGAGTGCCCACCTATCACTGCCTTGCTTGCCTTGCATGCTAAGCTGTTCTCAAAGGGCACTGAGACATCTCTTGGGGTCAATAAATGGTTTCATTTCTCCTAGAAGTAGAAGTCAGTTCCAGTGCAGGCTTAAGTCACGCTGAAACTAGATCAGTAATGCTATAGAAGATAAAAAGGGGTTCTACAGAGGACGAGAGGGAAGGAGGTGTCAGCGTATCGCTTCCAAGTAGAGCGATGCAGAGCCCTTCACGTTGCCTCCACCCAAAGCCAGTTTGAACGCGGCAGCATCTGCTGCCTTGTGGTTTGCGCTGTACAGGAGCAGTTGTGCAATTTCCAGGTCTTAGCTGGTTCTCATAGCGGTTCAGACTGATAGCGCAGCTGAGTCTTTGACAATGAATTCAAAGTACTAGAGCACTCTGGTCATGGGATGTCGTCTGGCCGCACAGAAATGGACATCTACTGTGGGTCTGTCCCTACAGTCCTTTAATTACTTTTCGTCTGATAAAAGTAGTCTACTGACAACTTCAGGGCAGTACCCTCTGAACAGGGAAAATGGCCAGCTGTCTGCTGCGGAGGTTTACAGGGGAACACAAACCCAAACCAACCAACCCGTAAAGTTGTAGAAATCATCAAGGCCAAAGTTCAGAAGACAACAGTGAGCATCTGAGGACGCTTTTGTATACCAAAGCAAAAGCACCCTGTTGCTAGCAGCTGTGTATTGCTGGATGAGGCTACAGGCAGTGGGATTTCAAAGGAAACTTGCTTAAAATTGGAATACCCCTTTTATGTACATATACATATATATATATATAGCTGTCTTGAGGCTCTACCGGCTTTACAGGCTGTTTTTGCCAAGAAGAAGGTGGTGGTGGTGGAAATCTTCGTGCCTAGGCTGCATTCTTAGCTCTGTTTACTCAGTGCATCCCCTCTCCCCAGTCGCCTAAATTATAGGAGAGTGTCTCTAATCTCCTGTTAGTTTCTGGTATCTTATTAGCTCTCAGTTTGATTTTGGGCTACTAATATTCACCTTGCTATGTTTTCAGGAGGAAGGCATTAGGGATGCTTTAAAAGGAAAGCTTAGCTGAAACAAACGAGTAGAGAAGACAGTGTGAGAACCTTCCAAGTGCACGATTTGGGTGGTACGTTTCCGCAAAGAAGCTGTTAAAGTTGAAGCCTCTCCTACGTTACCTTAAGAGGCATTTTCTGCCCGGAAGAGTTCTTGCTATGTTCATTTTAGTGCTCTAAATCAGCCCTGGAGCGGTGTTTTCTCCCAGGTCCCCGTGTGGAAGGCACAGCAGGGGCTGTGTGAGCTTTCAGAACCGCCTGCTGCGACGGGTCCTGCCCTCGTGAGCGCCGGGAACGGGAACGTGCAAGTTCCATGTCACTGCCCCAGGCTGGGCTGCGGGCTCCCGCTGCTGAGCAGCGCTGCTGTGTGATGGGAACAGCAGAGGTGGCAAAAACAGAAACAGAAGGTTTGGCTTGCGATTTCTACTTTCTGTAGTGGTTTACTGATCTGGCAAAGTGGCTGCTGGGAGCAAAGGGCTGGACTTTTTTTCCAGTTCCTTCGCAGCTACCTATCGAGACAAATAGCCCTGAAGTTAATAGAATTGGACAGACAATATTTTCAGGATCGTATTTTGTAGTGCTGGTACCGGTGAAGCATCCACTGACTTTTATTTTTCAAAAGTTTACTTGACCTTTACTTTTGCACAGAGTTTTTCCTGTTGACTGAAATTTGGGCCTCAGCTGGCACAGCTCCATCTGATTGGACCAAAAGACCTTGGAAAAACCACCAGCTTGCCTCTGTCCCCACCCTTTTCACACTCTTTCCATGTGAGCAGATTTAAATACTTTGGGTTTGGATGTTCAGGCCCCTGGTACATGGATAACCACTTCTTTTGATGTCTTCTCCTGAGAGTATGTTCCACGTTTCCTCCTGCCATCACGGTATTTTTTCTCCAAAGGTCTGGGCACAAATTGCTGCAGGATTCTTTTGTTCTCGTGGATCGTGAAGAATTAGGAAGTCTAAATTTGCAGAGGGAAATCCAGAGCAGATGTAGATTTGAGAGTCACACAAAGACTGGTTTAAAAGAGCTAGCCTATACATTTCTGCATCTTTGATGTGACATACTACACAGGCGCATGGTGCATTTTCTGTCTAATCATATTTGGCTGTTCTGGCGATGCTCTGGAGGAAGCCTGCCTGCCAGTCCAGTAAAGAAATGAAAGCACAGTGGGAAGACGTGCTGCTGCTTCAGCTTTGTTCCCGCAGGAACAGGCTGTTCAACACCACGGACTCAAGTCTGACATCGAGCCAGGCTACAAAGCAGTCTAGATGGAGCCCCCGTTCCCTCTGCTCTACTGCCTGCATCCCTCAGTGGTATCCTGCCCTGGAGGTAAGGTCTCCAGGTCAGGGCCCGTGTCGTTGTGTTGTATAGGGGAAACGCCAAGCACGGTGACTCTCTGATTCATGATGGGAGAACTGGCATATAAATGTCATGAGTAAATTGGTAGTAGTAGTAGCAATGGGTGAATAGTAGATCCAGCTACACAAAGCAGCTTGCTTGCTCTTTTGACCTCAAAGTGTTTCTGTCCTCCTGATGACTTCACCCCTTTTAATGTGGTTTGGTTTTAGTAATGAAATGCCTCCATCTTGCTCGCCGCCTTTGTACCAGAGTGGAACGTTGCATCAGTCAGTGCCAGTTCTCTGGTACCACTTTCTGTAATTAATGCTAATGCACATGAGCTAAGGAGTGGGCTTTGGGGAGTATGATGCATCAATCTTGCAAAACATGTGAGATGCTTTTCTCCCAATCTTAATCACAACTCTCCCTTCAGCCATTGGCTTATTTACGATCTATAGGTTTGTGTCCGTTGTGCGATTGAAATTTTACAAGTACTTACCGGGAGATTACCACAGAAGATTTTTAAAAAGACAAATTCTTCCATTAGCATGTTTTTTTAAAGTTTCTGGGAGGAGATAGGGGACTCCTAGCCTTTTTTCCAAAAGTAATTAAATATCTCTATCAAACAAACCCATTTTATCAGCTTGACGTACGTTTTAAACAATGCTTATGTAAATGACCAGCTTGCTGTTTCCAGTCTCTATCCCTAGATGTCACTGCAAGACAGCATATGCTGAAAATAGTGACACTGAAGGCAGGAAAAATGACTGTAAAGTTTAGCTGGGGGAATGCAGAGAGGAAAATTTGGTAAAATTCCCAGGTGGTTGCAGGCATAACCCATGTGAAACTGGACCCCAAATTTCCTCTGCCTGAGAGGGAGAGGATCTGAAATCTGTCCCTAGATGTACCCCTTCCCTAATGCGGCTGCACATCATCCATGACTTGTAGCTCAGTGCATGCTCACTGCAGAGCCCTGTGCAAGAGGTGTGAGGAAGAGAGTCCCAGTGCACCACTTCAGAGAGAAGAAAGAAATCTACTGGGAGAGGCAGGAGACAACACCTATGGCTTCGTAACAGGCAAAAGTCAGCACATGGCAAGGTGCCATGGAAAGAGGCAGACCTGCCTACGTGCATCTGCACAGTTTCCACCAGCTAGCCCTGCCCCTCCTCTGACAGTGAGCCGGTTTTGGGAGATGAATCTGCAGGAAATGATTTGCTTTGTGGGGTTAAGGAGTTGCTTCTCGTCCACTTAATTCTCTCAGTTTGCAGGCTCAGGGAAGTTCTGGTGTCAGGTCTACTCCACCAGCGAGGTGGAGGAGAGGAGCTCGGTGCACATCTGCATAGGGGCAGTGGGATTGACTGCACACCAGACCCAGCTGCCTGCAGGGAAGAGTTGTAAGGAACCAGTGTGGAAGAAGCTGTTCAAAACCATGGCAGAAGTCAGAGGAGGCCCCTTTAGGGATCAGAAGTTAGAATGGTCCTCTCCAGTGCCACCCTAGGCTGGCTGGGCCCATAAGGGTATTTGTGTAGATCAGGGTATGGATAATGCCTGGAGGCCCATTCCTTTTCCCAGACTGTAAGAGTTGGAAGCAGCCCATTAGAGATGAGCTCCTCGAACACTCACAACACTTTGGATTTCAGTGGGTATTTTGTTCATAAAAGGAGGTTGAAACCCATTTTTAATATCTATAGGATCAAAACTATAACTAGCTTTTATTAAAACTGTCGTAGAGAGAAGAATGCTGTGATTTGGTGAGGAAGTGTTGGAAAGTACTTCTAGGACTTTTGCTAAGAAAGGATGAAAGTTGTCACCACGTGATCATTCAGGAAACAAGTTCTTTCCTGAGCTGAAGTTGTACAAAGTGTAATTTCTAATTCAGCACTCGATTCAAATGCTATTATGAGTCAGTAGCAGTCTTTCTCTTGACCTTAGCAGGATTCAGGTGAGTAAAGGGAGCTTTGTAAAACTGAAACCTTCCTTTTTTATATTAACCTTTTTTTTTTTTTTTTCCCCCCAAGTGTGAAGCATCAGCAACAGTACAATGACTTTTGAGATTACAAAATGAGAAAGTACATTGTGTCCACGAGATCAGAGTTTCTGAAACTCTGGAGCCAGTTACATCCAATGGGTAGATGACTTGCATCAAGTGAGCGCCTAGTTCACGAGCATTTGATTGCAATCCGTGCCGTGCTGGAAGATAGCACAGATGTGCCAAGATATGGCTCCAGAGAAATGTGTTGGTAACTTAAAACCCATTTTCCTAAAAGAATGTATGTATGCCTTTCTGGTTAAAGCAGGGATGCTGACCACTCCACTGGGGAATTTTAGATGCTTGCAAACTCTCTCAGCAGGTGGTGGTGGTGTCAGTGTTTGATGTTGTTAGAGCTGGTGGTGGGATGCACTATGATTTTTTTTATTTTTGGTTTATTTCAACCAGCCTCACTGTTTAACAAAACCAAACAGATACAGCTGCAATGACATCAGTGGGACGTCATTGGATGTCACTGGCTTTGGGAGTGTGGGGAGAAGTTAGCCCCTCTGGGCTGATAGAGACCCTGCCTGTATTTTGGGGTCCATGACGTGCAGGAAGGGCCTAGGCTGTTCACTGCCTATTCCTCACTTGGGCAAGCAGATACAGCTTTTGTCTGCCAACCATTGGACCAGGTCAACATGAAGTTCACTGCAACTCTCTCTGATGCACCTTTTCTGACTTGGCTCCTGCTTTGGGCTGAGGCACAAGTGAGATCCTGAAGAGGCACAGACATGTTTCCTCTCTTTGCTGAGGCTGGTACGCAGGAGTTTAACCCAGGCTCAGTGATGGAAGAAAACAAATTGGCCCTTCTCCAGCACCTGCCAGAGAAACTCTGTCAGTTCAGCCCCCATAGGCCTGAGAATATACTCCATGAGAATAATGCCCTACCCTATATCTGCAAGGGCTCCTTCCTGCTGAAGGCCCTGACTGATCTCACCGTTGGTAAGATCTCAAACCACAGCCAGCAGGCATAAAGAGCTTGGGTCTGGCAGCCTCCCTGCTACTGACTCCATGCAGTCATATTGCAGAACAAGCTCTAATCCAAAATGTAGCCTACCATCCTCAACTCATATGTGGAGGGACTTTCTGATACCCTGTGGGAAATCTTTCAAATAAATAAATTGATAGTACTTCCTGCAACATAAGAAGGTACTGAACAATTTTTTTTTTTCCCCTGGTATTGTGGGTGTATTAATTCCATTAAGGTTAACCATGTGGAAAGTTTCAGCTGCTGATGGAAATGTTAGCCTTGGAGAAAGGGGACTTACTCTTCTGGTTAAGGTGTCTTACTACCTCTTCCTTTTGGGGCTGGTGAGCTTGTATAGTGGTTCAGGTCATTCTGGGTAACATCACGCTCAGATGGGGCAGCTGTAGCCTGCTGCATGCTGTTAGGCCATGGACACTTAGTTCTGTGGAATAATAACATCTGCCTCAGTGTGGCCAGCAGGCAGCAGCTAATTGTTCCTGGGGCAGGAGCACTGACCTCTTCTGGCACATGGTGCTAAAAATGGTAACTTGAAAAGAGAAAAAGAAAAAGAAGAGGAAAGCAACCGACAGCAGAAAACTGGCACTGAGCTCACATAGGTAACTCGGACACTGATACTGGCTGCATTCAGGGTGTTCTTGAGGAACAGTGGTTAATTTCACGTGAGTGGCTTTATGGTAGGATTTAACCTTTGTATACATTATTCGAAGTATGTAATTTTTAATAGGGATTTAGGAGTCAGATGGTCTTACGTGATCACTGACGGTCTAGTCCATGTACCTTCCTGTATAGGCACAACAGGCTAACTCGGGCATTTAAATGCATCGGGATGCCTACAAAGTGATCCACTGCTGAGGCAACTCTTGCTTGTGCAGAGCTCAGATGAAGCCTAAAGTGGTTCTCTAATTTCATGTAAGAAAAACACATGAAGCAAAAGCTTTAGATGTAGCTGTTCCCCACAAAGATGTATGTGTGAGGAAGAGTCTGGTTGTGCTACCTCAGAGAGAAAAAAAGTGGTCTATTGGTAAAGCCAGGAAGCTGAAGCTATGATTTCATGACAGAGGCAGATCTACTAATGATATGGTGCCACTGAAATTAAACTATGAGTGACTTTTACTCAAGATTAACATACTAGTTACAATACTAGGACTCACCCCACAGCCCAGGAGCCCATGGTACTAGACACCATACAACATCACAAGATAGTGCCTGCTCCTCTCCAAATAGCTTGAAAGTAGGCATCAGATGTGGGTTTAGGAACAGAATTTCAGAACTACTGCGTTTGATGGCATTGGCCTTAGATGGTCCCCAGCTGTCTCCAAGCAGGATTTAAGAGATAGCAAGGTGACCACAGGCAAAATCCTGATTCAGGAGTCAGTCCCCTCCCACTGACTTCACTGATCGCTGTGCACACACAGAAATAGATGGAGCCCATATGGCCAGCCAGCTGCTGCTAGACCACCTTTTGGAAACTGCCGATATTGCTTAAGGACAGGCTCCGGTGAGTCTCTTAGGTGCCTTAGTGCATATTGATTCCTGTGGGACTGTAGGTGCTCAAATATATTTCTCTATTTGACCCGAAGTCCTCCTAATCCTCTCCTTGCCTCCTCTTTCAGGAAATCAAACAAGTGGAACTGGCTGGCTTGTTTGGGAAGCATAAAGGTTTCCTAGGAAGCAAAGACATGCAGACATGTCACTTAATTCTGGAATTTATTGATTACAAGGTACAGGACCCCAAGCCAGATAGTTTGCAGGTCAGGTAGATTAGAGTGTAATCCTTACCAGTTACCTTCCTGGTCTAGATTAAAGCTGTAAATATAACTCGAGCATTGTGCACTCCCGCAAGCAAAGACTTCTCATAAGACTTAGGGACTGAGCCCATCAGTCTACATATCAGTAAGAAAACCATTTGGAATTACATTTATATAGGTTAGCTTGGGTCAGTTTAATGGAAGTACTGCCGTGTTACATGTTGGGTGGGCTGAATTTCAGCTAATGTAGTAATCTAAACATATTGTTTAAGCTCCTTCTCTCATTGCTGAAGACAGGTATGTACTTTAATGCTTCCTAAAGCAGATGAGCTCGATCACTCACTGGACGTGTGGTTCTCTCACTTTCTGGTTAGCTGGGTGAGATCTGGCTGGTTTCAACTTAGTTAACAGAGATTCCCACCAAAGACACCAGCTGTCATTTGGGCTCTGCAGCTCTCCTGAGGTCAGGAGCTTACTGTTGCGTGACACCAACAGACCTGGTGAACAGGTGCCCTGAAAAGGATTCTGTCCTTTAGGAGTAGCTACAATGCTGAAAAGCGTAGAAACCAGAATCAATTGATCTTTTGGAGTCCATCAACTGAATTCAGGATGAAAGTCATAAATTGGTCAGATTTTTGAGAAAATACCTTTTACAAGTAAAACTAGATGCATTTAATAACCCAGATTGGCTGGGCCTAAAATGATTTCAAAGGTAGCTTTGCCTTTTATCAAATTTATAAGATTTCTGTCCTTTCTTAACCAGCACCAGGCATCCCTCCCAACTTGTTCCAAACATCCCCTCCTCTTACCAGAAGCAGCAGCATTATTGGGGATTTTTCCTCCTTCCTTTAGAGGCAGGGTTGGCAAGGATCTGCTCAAATCCAGTATTCATCTGGTTGCCACCTTCCTTGCTGTCTCCATCAAACCTTGATCCTGTCCCTCCAGCCCCTTGTCAGCAGCAAAAGCAGACTGCAGCAGTGACCTCCTGCTAATGACACAGTGCTGCACCAGGGTCTGAAATTCAGACTTCTGGCTTCAGGCAATGGGATGGCCCTGCATGTCTGCAAGAGACCTCTCTTAAGGAACCATGGAGCTGGGTGAAAAGGCGCAGGGTTGGTGTTTTTATATTGCTGGAGGGAGAGTCAAGCAAGGTGATGGAAGGGATTGGAGGGAAAAGGTTGGTCAGCTCTGCCCATCATACAAATTCTGGAAACATAAAGTGAATGCTTGCTGGATTGAATAAATACATGTCTTTTCAGCATTAACAAAATACTTCAGCACAGACAAACCAAGTCCCTCTGTCCACCCCCTCCAAAGAAACCAAGTAATAACAGAAATTATCCTGTACAGCATGAGATTTCCTTGGGATAAACAGTTTAATATCTATTTCTGCTCCTACTTAGCTGTGAGCTACTTTTCTCAGAGGTGAGTAATTGAGGAAGAGCTACTGGTAGTTTAGCAATAATGTTTAATGAACTGAAAAATGATCTGTTTGTAGGAGGATTAATAGCTCTCTGCACATTAACCTCATGTGGGTTGGTTAGTGAAAAGAGAAAATATCTTATGGCACGGGCCTGCAGCTTTCAGTCTTCGTCTCTCGGGCTGAAGTCACTCCTGCCATAGCCTGGCTTTCAGAGGAACATCGCCTAAGTCTGGCAGGCTAATGACCAGGTTTCTTCTGGAAAGCCACATAAGTCACTGCATACCTGGGATTTTAGCTTCATTGTTGAAAATGGTAAGTTTTATCAATGGGAAAAGAAGTGCTTGTGAGCTACCCTGCCCTTTAAAGCAAAATCCTGGGGGAGACCAAAGGTGTACATTCTACCACGAGATAAACTCAGCAATGGCTGAAGCGGTTGAAGTTGCCCTTATGGGGTTATTTCCAGGTAAAGCTGTAGGTTCCTTGTCACCACTTGCAGTGGCGCAAGGAGAATGATATCAGCTCTTGGCATGTGTTAAAGTTTACATCTCCACGTAGGCTTGGATTTACTGGACAGTGGGGGAGGAGGCAGAAGGGATGGTCGTAAAGAGAGTATTCCACAGCATTACCAGTGCTGGTGCAGTCTGTGGTCCCTGTTATGTATGGAGAGAAGTTATAATTTCTCAACTCCCCATGAAAAGTAGCTTATGGAAATAGGCATGTACAATTATTTTAGTAAAGCGTACAGGGGGCATGGCGTAACAATTGGGACCTCCAGGAATTTGCTCTCCAGCATGACATAGAGATTTTTCTCATGCTTTTGCATAGGCTGAAGTGTTGGTTTCACTTCAATGGCCAAGGAATGTAAAAAGCCACCTCCATTGCAGGTTCATTAATATAAAAGAGAGAGAAGATTAAATCTGGAAAGGGAAACGAATGACCTAGTTCTAGAGCTTGCACAATGAACCTTTGATCTTTTATCTGCACAATGAGCTGACTTTTCTATAACACACTAAATAAAATAGTCCTTCTGGCAAGAGGGAAGAAATATGACAGTAGAAAAATGGGCATTAGAAGCATGGGCTTCAGACCCACCAGTAAACCAGTACCCAGTCAACGTCTGGAAAAGCTGAGCCCATAGTGACAGTCATCCAACAATCTCAGCTTTTGTCCATTTAACTGAAATCCAAATTCCACTTCAGAGTGATGGATGCAGAAAAAACACACATTAAAAAGCTGTTTTAGATTCCCTTGGTCCCTAAATATTCATTTCTATAAACAGTGGTGGCTGTGATGGTGGTCTGTTGCCACATTTCTTCAGCCTAATTCTGGCATAATGTTCATGCCAGTGTTCAGTGCAGTTTCCTTTTGTCGTCGTGGTTTAATTTCTGTAGCTTTGTGTTCTATCAGTTATAGCTAAGTAAAATTAGACTGCAATTTAATTATAACACAATCAGCAGTTCTGGTCAATTAGAATGAGATTAAGTGCCGTGCAAATCTGTTATGGTAGAAAACAATGCTGAAATAAGCACTTCGATTCTCTAGTTAAAGGATGCTGCCGTGTCTATACAGTCCCATCCAGGCAGTTTAAATTCAGCATATGCGAGATATAGGCATATGTCTTCCCTGCCATTTGCCAAGATGTGGGGTAGCTGAGCCCATTTCTTCTCTTTACCGAAGCCGAGGGTTTTGTGTTCCACTGTCCTTGGTGGCTGTACCAGATGAAATTTTTCTCTGCCCCTCCAAATCTGCCTGGTGAGCGGAGGCTAGGGTCTCTCCCTCGTGTTGCCCTGTGGATCGTGTAACCTGCAGCCCACTCAACAGCCCAGGCCAGCAATGGGTGCCACACGGCCGTGGTGATAACCCCAACCTCCTCCCGTGGGACCACCAGGCCTGAGACCTCTCCCGGGGGCTAGGACAGGGCAGCAGGGTTGGCAGCAGGGGCTGCTGCCAGCTGGGCTCCCCAAAACAGCCACCCACATGCTAGCCGCAAGCCGAGCCTCTCCCAGTCCCTCGCCTGGATGCTCCTTGGTGTTGCAAGAAACATCAGCTGCTGGATCCAGAAAGTACCAAAAATGACCCCCAGGCTCCGGTGTCTCAGCAAATGCAGCTGGTACGTTTCCCCAGCCGCACTAGCTGGTGGTGACATGCAACACTATGGGATCTGTGGACTGCAGGGTAATGCTGCAAAGAGCCAAGCAAGATTTAGCTGGGAAGGTCCTGCAATAGAACAGGCAACTTGTGATGATCTGGGTGTCTTGCTGAGGATAAGCAGGTTCAGGAGAATCAAATGATCTAATGGCATTAGTCTAACATACTGTACCAGCAGGAGATTATGCAGTCTGGGTAGACATTAGATGGCAGTAAAAACTGTGCTTTTCAGGGGCTCATTCAGGTAGAAATGGGATTAAGCCAGGGCACAGTGGGGGGACCTGTTTAGAGAGGAGGAGTTATCTCACAGATCTGCCACTGCTCACAGATCACCATGAAGCACCCTGTACACCTGGAAATTGTAAGCATACCAAAGCAATTACCTAAGAGTCCTTCATGGACTAATTCCTCAACCAAGACCATTCTAATTAGGCATCATAAAACTGTCTGGAAGAACTGTGAGGATACTTTAAAGTAGTCTCTGACTACTGGTGGTAATTTGCTGCAGAGGCAAGTTGTAGCTTGTGAATGTCCTCAGACTTCATGTGGCAGGGTTACTGGTGCAGGCACTTCTGGAGCTGTAGGGGCCTTGAAATTTCCCTGTAGCACTGTACAAAAGAGATGCTTATGGAATTACTATCATAGTTGTGAAGCATGGTGATAGCTGC
Organism: Scopus umbretta; assembly: GCA_013400535.1. Taxonomy (NCBI): domain Eukaryota; kingdom Metazoa; phylum Chordata; class Aves; order Pelecaniformes; family Scopidae; genus Scopus; species Scopus umbretta. The sequence continues at coordinate 110,775 of VZTL01017409.1, forward strand.
TCCAGAGACATTACTGTAGGGCTCACTGGTTGAAGCTTTACTGAGACTTTGAAAAACAGAAACACTCAAACAAGAGGAGGGCAAATGCTTCACATGCTCTGCCTTGTAAATGGGGAAAGGCTTCTAGGCAGATAAAAAAAAAAATCTTTTACTATCATATAAGCCATTTGTTCACTTAGCCACAGCAGAGCTAACAAAACCAAATGTTATCAACTCAGTTTAATTGCAATGCTGGTAAGCCTTGTGGTGCCTTTTGGGTTTTGGGGGGGGGGGGGGTTTTTTTTTGTTTTTTTGTTTGTTTGGTTGGGTTTTTTAAGTCAAAACAACTTGTAAAGGCAAAAGTATAGGAAATTTTGAGTCTTTTGTTTACCTGTTTTTGCTTTGAATTAAGTTTTTTAGTCCTTCTCCTTGAATGAATGAATTCTTGAATAAATTTAAATTCTTTGCCCAAGAGCCCGGCAGAGCCCATTTGAGAGGTCCAGTCACGTGAGGGCTTCCATGTGATTGTTGTGAGTGGGGAGGTTTTGCTCAGCCCAGACAATGTAATCTAGTCTCCCAAGAGCCTGACGAGGATCTCAAGGCAGGCTAATTTAAGGTTTGTGGTAGAGGTCAGGAAGTTTAGAGGCACCTCACATAACTGAACCCTTTTCACTGACAAAAAACATCTCATGGCAGTTAAGGGTTACACAGCTCGTTGCTTCTAAAGAGTTTGCATACAGGTTTTGTGTGTTCACTCAGCAGTTTGTTTTCTGTAGACTTCAGCATGAATTTTAATCCGTCTGTCCATGTTTAGGACAGCATTTGCTGATGAAGAGCACAAGCAGAAGGAGGCAGTGGAACACTAAGATACTGCTGTTTTCTAGCAAAGCAAGCCCTGCAAGTTTGTTACCAATGCATTCATGATTTGTTCAGGGTTGAGAAAAGTCTTTAGCTGTCTGGCCCTTAGCGAATTAGGTGGGAATCAGAGAGCTCTCAACCATCGCAAATCAAGCCTTGAAGTCTTTCCAAATACTCTGAGCCTGGCTTGCAACAAGAGGCTACTCAGACAATGCAGTCACAGAAACCCACTTTTAATCCCACTAAGAAGTCCTGTAGTGGGTACCAGAACAACCAGACGTGATACAGTTGGCACAATGTCCCTTGGGAAACACAGGTGGTTGACAAAAAGCAGGGACTTGCAGGTTCCGCTGACCTGCGCCGTGGGGCCCTGGGGGCCTCTGTGACAAGTCTCTGCTCGAACCCAATTTCTCTATGGAACAGGATGAGGTTTGTGTGAGCCTACAAATAAAGGAGGCTCACAACTATTGTCAGTAATCACTCTACATTATATATATGGATGTTAAAAATTCAGTGTTGGCTCTCATGTTGGAGAGCTCCAAAATGAACATATGCATCTTCTGCTTCTGTTCAGCCAAGCAGATTTTTAACTCCCGTGAAATCTCTTAGGAGAAATCCCTTAATTTAACATACTGTTTTCTGTCACTGAGGTGCTGATTAATATAGGGTGTTTGTGATGTTATTATATTTCCTTCAAGTACCCATTTAAAAGATCTTCAAGTGGAAATTAGTTTCCTGTGTTATTACTCTGAGTAGTTTCAAGCAGCAGTTTCAAGTACAAGTTGTCTTTTCTCAGCTAGAGCAGTCTCTGTAGAGCAGAAAGCTGTATCAATATCCTTATGTACTGTAGCAGGCCAGCTAGGATAAATAAGAGTCCATCTATGGGAATGAACTAACTATTAAATGTTAATGTTACCTAAAGGTGTAAGAACAGCAGGACACAAAATAATGACAATTTGTCATCATAGCTGTCCTGACATTGTTTTGTATAATTAGGATTACTGTTATCTGTACTTCAGGTATCCCTTTTGTGCTAACAGGACTCTTTCTGATAGCCACTGTGCATTATGGGCAATGTAAGCAGAGAATAAGAGCTAGTCCCTGCTCTGAAGTCCTTCCAGTATTATTGGATATAGGAAAAGAAGGGGTTGAGAGGAAGGCACACGACTTACAGGCAGAAGGTTGGGAAATGAGTCACTAAAAATGGAACTGGTTAGAGATGAAGGACTCACACTGAGGTCTCTAGCTTGCTTCAGTGTTTTCCTTTTAAGTCCATATTAACATGGCAGGCATTTAAAAATACATGCACTCAATAGAAAGACTGTACAGGTCTTTACATCCTGGGTAGGGTTAAGACAAAGATGTCTTCTCTTGTTTAGATGTGTACAATAGGTACTCAGTGCATCTTGATATAGATAGCTGTAAGTGGCTCTTTCCAAAGGGTTATAACAGACGTATACTTAGGAGGCCACATTGATTCATTACCAGCTTCCGGTGAGATAATGTATGAAGTGAACATGAAAATCAATAAGACAAGCAAAATGAAAGAGCTTGAGATAAGCAGGGGGAGACAGAAGAAATCAATGCCAGCCAGCAACTGTGATGGTGAAATAGAGTCCATAAGAGATCATATTAAATTCATAAGTCACATATTTCAAATACTGGTCCGTAACATCACACGCACATAACTGTAACAGGGATTGGCATCAGTATATTCACATAAGTGCAGTGAAATGAACTTCTCCTCCCACAAACTCTCACAGTAAGTTCATGTCCGTGCCCGGATGTATTTTCCAGAATAACCTTTATATGTTTAGTATACAGAGATTTATTGATATAAGGTCAAATATTAACCTGCATTTCATAACCTGGAAAAAAAAAAAGCCACATTAGGAATAAAGACATTGACTATTACCCTATTGCTGCCTGTGGGTGTGCACAGATACATAAATAAATAAATAGATAATACAGTAAGGTCCTCTGATCAAAACTGGTTATTAATTTCATTCAGGCCACTTGCTTAGACAGTTTCGATAGATTGTATAGTGTCAACAGGAAAGCTGCCTGAATGTCTTTTCTCCACTTCTTTCACATCTGTTTCTCACTTTTATTCTCCTGTGGCAGTGTACAGCTTGGCACTGCAAGAGACTGAAGACTCTCATTTTTTTTCCCACTCAGGACTGTATCATACAGTACATTATCAACATATCATACAGTACATTATCAACATCTGATATTAAATGCATAATGTGGATTGTATTTTTCCCCAGTATTTCCTTACTGACCATGGGGTCTCCCTCTCATTCAACCTCTTTTTGGGCCACGCCGTTGAAATGCCTTTCAAGAGCATCCTTTCACTACTGTGGTATTAGAATTTATTCAATTCTGTTGGCATTTTGAAACCTCTCCTTAAATACTCTTCGGTCAAATGAGACATAGTCAGACCATGGTTGAGCTGAGCTCGAGAAAGTATGATGTAAAGGCAAAGGTGTTGTATTACCATTAGGAAAAAAGGTGTTTTTTCAGGAGGCAACAAAGATCTCTTCCATAGCCCAGTGAAACAGCCTAGCTGCTAAAGCCAGAGCAACCCTTGCACCAGCTGCCCAGGATGCCTGCAGCTGTAGGGCTGAGACATTTCACTAGCACTTTAAAGAAGTTGGAGACCTTTGCTTACTAGGAGGTATTTGCTAGTGAAGGGTAAATTCGGAGGATATCAATGTTTTCTGCACATGTCTGCCACTGATTTTTTGTTGTTGTTGTTGTTGTTGTTAGCTTTTTACAATTTCTCAAATGAGAGTTCAGCCCTCATTTCTTCTGACTTCTCCTTACTCATCATCATCAGTCCTTTGTAATCTTTGTCAGCCACTCCAAGCTAGAGTTGACACTCTAGAGTTGAAACAGCTGAAACTAGTGAAATGTCAAAAAAACCTGGGAGTTGTCTTCCTAGAGCCTTGCAGCAGCAGAAAAACTGAATTCCTTGTGTGTATTATTTTCTTCTCCAGAAATCTGCAACTGCATGGTTTACACCTGATTTATTTCTGATTTCACTTGCTGTTAGTATTTTTCCCTCCCATCGGAATATAGCTGGCATTTTCCCCTGTGAAATGTATTAGCTTGTATTTTTCTACACCAAGCAATATTTTAGTGCTTAGATGTAACATTGCCATAACAGGACCCCCTCTGTGTTGCCTTCACTCCAAGCATCAGAGAGAAGCAAGTCCTTGTTTATGTTGAGGTTCCCATCTGGAGATGCACCCAAATCTTCTTTGTAACTTGCCTTTTGAAACTCAGCAGTCTAGCTGCAGTAGGCTAGTGACTTTTTAGCAAAGACTGAGGTGGCCGGTTTTTGAGTTTATAACATGAAGTCGTGGAAGATACACTCACTTGTCTTTGTGTATCTCTTGTGTTGCTCTATTCTTTGTTTACTTACAGTTTACGTGCTCATGGCTCATTAACTTTCTAATGAAAAAAAAGGCATCCTTGAAATATTGTACTACTTGTTTTCTGGGGCAGGTTTGTCAAGCTTCCCTAGATTCCCAGCTTATCTCTTGGGGTGTCTAAATGTAAGATTTGATCTGGTGATGAAATCCAACTCAGAACACAAAAATGGAGTTTGTGGCCTTAAATGTAGAGCTACCAGGGATCGTATTTCCAAATGCAACTTCTTAGTTTTCAGAAAAAATACACAAAAGTATATTCCAGCTAGATTTTGTTCTTCAATGAGAGGTCATAAATTTTGGCAGAATACACTTTATGAAAACTATGCACCGCATAATAACCTTTGTGAATAACTGGACTGTACTTTAAACCAAACTTTTTTGATGAAAAATTTTCGAAGAGACACAGTTTTTATTTGCAAGGTATTAGTGAGGGTATTTTTGAAGAATTCATTGCCATCATATGTTTGACACTTTTCCCGTTTGTATTAGAATGCTCTTTCTCTGCATCCAATATTATCTGCAGTATTCCCGAATATCACCAGCAAATTGTCTTCCTGTAGTCATAGACAGATTAAAATTGCCTTTTTGGTATGTAGATGTAAAAATAATAATTTACCTAAGCAAGAGATAAGCATCAACCATTCCAAATAGCTCTTTTAAATCGCTTTTCCTTCCTCCATTGCCTGAATAATGCAGTTCTCACATTTTCATTGCCGTAAACACAGCTGCATCCCAATGTAACTGCATTTATTTCAGCTCCGTTATTTTGACATGGTGCAACCCAATGATGGGACAGCACTTGCACTGTGAGACATAAGGAAAAAATTGGGAGCATTTCCACCAGCAAATGCAGTCATTTGGCAGGAGAGCTGAGACATGGCATTTACAGGAAAGTTAAAGAGAGAAAGAGAGCTCTTCTTTGGAGAAGGTATATCTTTGTATATGTGTCTTGATAAACTTGTCTTGTGACATTTGTGACTCTGACTATGCTAGATTTAGTATGAGAAGACCTTGTGAGAGCCAGCTAATCTTGTCTTTCTCTTCCTTGGGGGTCTGTGTAGTCTCAATGTATTTTAGGCAATTGCCTGAAAGTAAGAGGAATGCAAACGTTGCCTTTCTGTTCTATGCACCAGAAGCCAGCTACTTGTGATTTGCTATTTGCAGTCTCCCATCTCATGCTGGAAATTTTCAGAAAAAGAGCCAAGTCACAAACCAGTCCTTATTTCTGTCACAGCAAAAGCAAGACAACACTCCCTTCTCCTACCTCACCTCTGCGTCACACATTGGAGACGGAGAGGATGGCAGGAGTGAGTCAGTGTTCCCAGCTCTGCAAAAATCATCTTTTCAAGAATAACTTTTGAGTGTGAATCTCCTTGCAGTTACTGTCAGAAAATAATGCATTGGCCTTAAAATAAATAATCTTCCAACCTATCTCCATGCACACATATGGTATGCAGTCTCCTACGTCTTCCTGGGTTTTATGATACTGCAAGGAGAGCTGTGACATGGCAGAGCCAAGACCCCAGAGCTTTTAGACCAACCAGCAGAACTAAATAATGGTGGCAAAGGAAGCAGCAGCATCCAAAGTCTAATGTGTCCATGCAGCTCAGAAAAGCCTTTGTTAGTGGCTTTGTTGCTTGCCAGAAAGCCCTTGGTGTAAGTGTCGGACTCTGGAGAAAGTTCCTCTAGTATTTTGACAAAATAATATTTTCCTGTCTGGATTAAGGAGTAGCCTTAATCCAGAATCACCCAGAGACATTTTTACAGGGTAGAACAGGAGCTCCTCTAAGCTCCACAGAGGTCAAATGACTGAAAGGTCATTTGCTTTCATTCTATTTCTAGAGGTGTAGTGTTTTCACCTATCAGAAACATATATTTGTTCATGAATTTAATTTCAAATGGTACAAAGAAGAGCTTTCTCAAGGCTGCTTCTCAGCAGAGCAGCAGAGGCCCCACTAGTCAAGATTAGGACTGCGAATCATGATTATTTTTTTTTTTGCTACTTTGACTTCAGGTGCCATATATTTTATGCCTTCAGGTCCTGGGGCCTGTTCTGCTCTTTCTGTACTTCCAGGCTTTCCCATGGCGCAACAGCCTGTGCAAACACCTTGTGCTTAGGGTGCGCAGCACTTCACGGCTACCATTAGCGATGGGGAAGGAGGCAAGTGTCCCCTTACAAAAAATACTGGTTTCAGGGTAAAGGAAATTGCCTGCTACAGTACAGATGGGCACCACTTTGTTAACTGTGTTGTAGCCAGGCTGTTTTACACCAGTAAAGAAATTAGGAGGCAAGGACAAAGCAGCCTTAGGAAAAGAGGAAGAGGAGAGAATAATTCCTGTTGTGTCCATAACACAGTCGGGTTTAGCACTCTGTTTACATGGGGGCACCCTGCTCTTATCAGCTTAACTGGAAATCAGAAGACTCCGGACCCTGTTTTATCAGCTCTACCATGTTTGCAGCTCCTTGGGGGCTCTTCATCATGCTGTCCTTTCAAGCACCTCTGTGTGCTTTCTGGCATGTCCTAGGCAATCACAAGGATCCAACACTCAAGCATCTATAAGCTTCCCCATCTTTTCATTATAGGCATCTTTAGGCAGCAATGTGCATTTCCTACAACTCTTTGTTTGTCCTACCCTGTGCTTCATTTTATAGTAGTAAGTTTTTTTTAAATATTCTCTTTTGGAAATTTTTTGTGTTTTTCGTCCTTTTTTTTTTTTTTCTGAAGAGGGAAGGAAGGCTGGAAACTGTAATGATAGGAAAGAAGGCAAGAAAATTAAGACAGAGATACACAGGAGTCATTTAAGAGGGAAGTCTGGCATGATTTTATTATTAATAATGGGGTGAAATAAGGAGGAAGATAGGAAGGGCATTGTTGAGACACATCTTGGAAGTGGTGTCAACTCTGATGTAAATACTGTTGTCTTGTCCCTGGTGAAAAGAGGGTGCTGGTCTGTCAGCTGAGCCCCCCCAGCTGGTTCACCCCACTTGCCATCCCACAGGGGGGAGGCAAAGGCTTGGCAATAAGCGCATCAGCCCTGCGGTTTGCCCTCAGCCCTGCTGTTCAAGGGTAGTGGATGCACTTGTTGCTTCAGAAGAGAATTAAAGCAGATCCCTCACATGGCAGCAATCCTGTGTCCCCCAGGCTCACATTCACGTGGTGCTCGGTAGCTCTGCCAATGGAGCAGCTTTTGTGGGGCCACGCCGGTGCCGGTGGCCCATTACACCAGCTGCATGGCTCTTTTGCATCAGCACAGCGATGCAGAGCACACAGAGTACGCTGCCGAAAGCCGGTTAGAAAACTGTTGGCACCTAACTCTGATGCCTAAAATTATTTCTGTTTGGAAATAAAGCTCTGCTGAATCCATACATTCTGTGGGCAAACCTGTATCCTTCTACGGAGGATTAGATTGTATATACAATATACTAACGATGGTATAGGAAATCATTTGCTTTCTCCAGCTGGGTATCAATAAGGCACTCTGACCAGGTATAATTTAGCTGCTGCTACAATAGAGCTATGTGCAGGCTAGCCGCCTCTTCCCATGAAACATCAGCCAGTGCGGCGCTGGAGCAGGGTAAAATTCTCTCTGCCCAGCCTAATTGCAGTGGTACCCCTTGTGCATCAGGTCCACTTAGGCAAGTCTGAGCAATGCTGTGGTGACTCTCCTGGCCTTTTGTGCTGCCTGGTGAGAGTCCAAAAATTGTATTCTAGGCAAATCTCCTGTAAAGACAATACCTCCTCCTAAGAAGCCCTAGAAAAGGAATGCTGTTCTGAAAGAACTAATGTACGTTATTTCAAAGAGGCCATTGTTCTTGATTTTTCTTTCTCTTTGTGAAATAGTGTCTTATTTTCCAAAGAGGAAATACAGTCCTTAAATTAGATCTCACTGGGATGCTGGCTCCAGAATTGTGAAAATTAATACACAAGCAATTAAATTTGAAAACAAAAAAAACCCTTAATAATGGATCAGGAAAGAAGTCACTGATATTAAACCCAGAGTTATGCAAATAGGTCATAAACTCTCAGCCAAATTTAGGATTTTTTTTTATCTTTTAATTCACTTCACTCTGCCATCAGAATCCTTCTTGCCTATTTTCCCCCCGGGATAAAGGCCCATCATTAAATAAGGGATGCATAAACTTCTCTTTCTATTTCTTCCTCTGAATAAAACTCTTTATAGCCAATAATGAAGGGGTGCAAGAATTGAAGATGAAAAGAAACTACAGTGATGGTAAGTGACAAACAAAGCCAGGGCTTGACAGATTAATTTCCTTCTCTGAATTACACTGATCTTATTTGCAGGGTCACTATATGCATCTTTGTTTTAGACGGAAGAGGCCTACACATAGAGAAAGGGGTAAAAAAAAGGAATTTTTGTTTGGTGTGAAGTACACTGGGTTTTGATTTACTTGCTTTTATAAACAGCTGGACTCTTGCAGTCCTAGCCTGCAGAATTAGTAAAGCTATCACTGTGCTATTAACAGACAAGCCCTCTGAAAGCTATCCGACCCACAGAAAAACAGAGCCACCAAGACCACCAAGGACCAAGAAGACACAGTGGCCTTCAGGAAACACAGCAAAATTTGTTGCATGAAACTGCAGCTTCTCAGGGTGGCTGGTGGGCTGTGAAATTTTACTTTGGGGGTATTAACGTTGTGTACCTTTTTTTATCTACCCAAAACAGGTTGAGTGATCAATATGCATGACAACCTGGACCATGCTGCTGAGGGAGATAATGCCCAGCACTGGGATTGCCCTGCTCTGAGCAGACCTTCAAGGCTCCCAGGCAAGGTGTTCCCTTCTCCCTGGGGCAGAGACTCAGTGTCAGAGTGACTGGTATGAAAAGAAGTCCTGGCCCATATATCTATATGTTCACAATTATATAGAAAGTATATCTACAGCTGTTAGTGTAGCTAGCCAGTTAGAAATGCTGAAGGGCAAAGTCAAGTACCTATAAATTAGAAAAAGCCACAAAAGCTTCTGTTGTAGTTTTCATTCAGTTTTTGATGGATATGTGTTATGACATAACCAGATCTTTGGCATTATGTTTAATGGGTTCAGCACCCTTAATTTACAGACATTTCATTCATAGGAAGATAGTGGTGGAGAAAGGGAATTGCTGTCTCTTTGGTAATAGTGCCCTATTCAGAGCAGAGCTATAGCTGTCCATTTTGTCCCAGGAAGATCTCTATGCATCTCAGCAGCTCAGCTGTAATTAAAAGTAGTAATTGATAGATGATTAAAGGCTGTATCATAAAAAATTACTTGACCCTACTACCATAGATTATTAGATTACCGAAGATAAGTAGGCACTTTCCAATAAGACTCTTCTCCTCTTCCAGATAATTCCTCCTGTAATGAAAATGTCAAGATATCTCTGTCAAATGCCTTTGAATTAAGAAGGCACATTAACATGTTTTGCAATTTCTTACCAAATTACACTCATCAAAGGGGTGTAATTTTTTTTTTTTACTCCACTGACTGTTTCCCTCACAGTAATGCGTAACAAAAAGCCTAGAGATGGATGTACTTGTGCAGCGGCATTTCTGTCATGTTGTCAAATTCCATTAATCTTCCTGTGGCTCATCCGTGCCTCTAAAATACCTGTAGTATTACTTACATATCTGTACTATTATATATTATACTTCTCTAACACATATTTACTGTGCAAGCTGTAGACCTTGAAAGTGGCATTAGAATTACAGGCCCTTCATAGGGGGGCTGAAGGCTCTATTGCCATTCATTATACAAAGGGATTAATTAAAGAACTGCTGAAAGAAGTGGTTTAAGAGCCTCTTCAAAATGATTGAATGTAGGGAGTCCTGCATTAATAACAGACTGATTCTGGTAGACCAGAACAATACTGGGGGGGGGGAGTTGTTTTACATTTCTAAGCACAGCGTTGCCAATTCGTAACATTTTCACAGCCTGTCTTATAATCATAGAATCATAGAATCATTAAGGTTGGAAAAGACCTCTAAGATCATCTAGTCTAACCATCAACCCAACACCACCATGCCTACTAAATATGATATACATATGTAGATAGATAGCTGCATAAGAAAATATGTAACTCTATACTGTGTGAGATAGCTAATAGATTATATAAGAATCTCATAAAATATGTGTAGATATATATATTAATTAAAGCCCTACTCTGGTGCCTAAGAATTGTATGAACATTTCAGTTTTCTTATTAAAGATATTTCTGTCCCCTGAGGTCAGGAAAAGAACTCAAACACTCTTTCTCTGTCCACAGAAAAATAAAAAAGGTGAAATAGAACACAAATAAAAAAAATAAATTTCCTTCTTTTCCTTTTCATACCTCATAATCTGTAGATCAATCTCTTTTTTTTTTTTTCCAAATCTTTTCATATACAAAACTCAGTATGTAAAACTGGCTCTTAGCAGCAGAGATTGTGTTGTTTACAATGTGTCATCTCATCAGCTTTTAGCAAGGAACCCAGGAAAAATGAAATCAAAGTCAGCATTATAATGCTGATAAGGGTAACATTAAGGAAAAAGTATAACATGCTTTTTTTATCTATAGCAAAGTGGATGGGGGAGCTGGGGCTCAGAGACACAGACTAGGACAGAAAATATACTGTTTGAAGCAACCTGCTAGCAAACTTCTTTTAAGAAACTAAAACTTCACTTTTCCTAGTTAATCTGACCTTTAGAGTGAAGGTGAAGCTTTCTTCAGACATGAAGTTGACGTCAATAGGAGACAGGAGGCTTGAGCTCCCTTCTGTCAGCTTTCTTTCCTGTGTGCAAGGTAACTTTAGAGGCTTCTCTTAAGAAACTCAAGTTTTAAATTGCGTTCCTGTGCCAAATTTTGAAAGCAGATGCATCATTTCACAAGTATCACTTTTTTAATACTGCTTCTCAGATCATCAAGCAAGGATATGACTAGAGTCAAGCTGGACACTGATTTACAGAGCAGGATATAAGCAGGGTCCTACAGGAGCCTGAATGCTCCTACTAAATATTTATCCAGCTGTATAACGGTGAGGCTCTGTATGCGAGACCCTAACGATACAGCAAATGTGTGGGTATCCTTGCATGGACCTGGAAAAAAATGTGCAAAGACGTACACGCACCACAAGTTCATAAGAAGAGTTTCTTCATTCATCCCAGCTTACCTTCTTGTTCTGTAAGTGCTAGGCCTGGAGAAATCACATAGCTGTGCAATACTCCAAGATCTGCCTATCTGCCCAGTGAAATTTCTGTTCCAGGGTGTGAGCCCAGATTTGCCATACAATGCCTGAGAAAAATTTAAATTGAGATAATCAGAGCCAGCATGTTAATCAGGGAGCAACTTTCTTTCATGCAAAAAACAAGGGCAGGGATTGTACTGTCTGTCTTCCCCTGGCTGGCGTACATGTGCATGAATCTGCAAGGAGATACTTGACTACATGGGTTTCACAGCTCTTAACACCTCCATGGTGGCAGGAACCTAAAATCAGTTCTCATTCATAAAACGCAACTGAAACAGTAAGGAGTAGCTGCAGTGACCATTTTTTTTCTTTAGCAGCCCTGAGTTGCAAGTGAGACAGGTCATCTAAGTGGGGAACCTGGGATCAGTTCTCTCCACAGAGTACATAGTGCCCCAGTATATTCAAACAGCTACAGGTGCCTTCTCTTGCCCTAGGTTAAAGATCTGCAGATGGTCGGCACAGAGAAAAATGAAAGATTCAAGAGCCACTCTTGGCTGACAGTCCCAGAAATGTTGGGGTTTTTTTCAATAATATATCGATTCTAATGACTGCAAAATTTGAAATAACTAGAAATAAAAAAAAAATCACCATTTCAGCTTGATGTGTGGGGTCTCAGATAAGCAGTCTTTTGTGAAACCCTGCCATTCACTCCCAGACTAAATGCTATTTTACAGCATTTTCAATAGCCAGGTTTTATAAGCCATTTCTTATCATTGTCCCCTATTCTTTTCACTGTATTCTAAAGCATTATGGAAGTCACTTGTTCTGTAATACCTGCATCCATTCTGCCAGCACCCCAGCAGCATCACACAGCATATATATATATATATATATATATACGCACACACATACATATACACACACACACACACACATATATATATATAAACTGAGTGGAAAATTCCACTGATGGGAGCTCTCACAGTACTCTTCCAGGTTTATATCAGCTTTTACAAGACAGGGGAGTGGAGATACTAACTTTTAATCCAGCAGGTGTGTAGCTTGCAGAGTGCATCCATCATTCACTGATTCCTGCCCTCCTTCCATATTCTATGGGAAAGCTGTGTGTGAAGGTGGGCAGGAATCCTATTTGATATATGCCTATGTTTATGAATTAAGAGCCCTGGTTTATTCCTTGACACCTACTGTCCAAGGTCCGATTTTACTGTACCCAGCAAGAGATTACCCCCCACCCTCCTTAGCCAGCTTATCCCATCCTCCCTGCCAGTAACAATTCATATGATCACACCCGGCCTCACGGAGGTCACTGTAAGACACAAACCTGACAGATAAAAATGAGCTGTTTGGCTGAAAAGGGAGCAGCTTAGACTCCGCAAATCCACGAGGAAGGGGATGCACTGGGGCAGTGATGGGGATGCGGAGCAGCTAGTGGCCGGGATGGATAGGCATCACGTCCTGCTGGCCCAGTCGGCTGAGGTTGAGCACTCATGGATGCGGGTGTGTGCTTGCTGTCCCCACACAGCTGACATTGCTTTGTTTTTTGTTTTAAAGACTTGAGGAATTTCATAGCTGGGGAGAAAAAAGGCAGCAAATGAATCCTGTATTAGAGGAATATTAAGGTTGCTGAGAGGTACGTGCAGACTACTAGAAATACGGACATTATGTTAGTCTGCAGGAGTGTGACATGATCTTTCTGTGCACATGCACAGCAACGTGAGTTTGAATGTTCTGATTGCTAGCGATCACTCTGCAGGACTCCTGCCCTACATAAGCGGCTGCTTTAATGCTGAATCCAGGCTGAAGAATAAGAGGAAGGGATTGCAAGTCTGTAAAAGACACTACACAGTAAGCATAGCAGTGCCTATTAAAAGCTTCTTCATTCTCCTTCTTGCAGTACAGATCCAAGCAAAGAATGTGCCTGTAAAACCAATTAATGGTAAAAGGAGCTACCAACAACATGAAAACAAGCTGCTTAAAAATCATACCATAAAAGAGGCACAAGCTGGCTGCTGATCTGTGCTGTGATTATACACGAGCATGCAAGCTGATGCCTGACTCAGTTGACAGGCAGCTGCAACTGAACGTAAACCCTAAAGGAAATAACTGTAGTCAACCAATGCCATTCTGTGCCCCAGTCAATGCAGATGGTAGCGTAGTAATGCATGGGCATGAGGGGAATCTGTTATTGGAAGCTGGGCAGCTTAGAAAAAAGGAGCCAATTGGTAGTGTGTGGTGCCTTTGCCAAGCATACTGCCAGGAAACACAAGGACACCCAGGCCAACTCGGAGAAAACGACCCTGAAAAACAGCATCTTCCACTCTCTCCACTGCTGTGATGAAGCCCAAAGCTGGTCAGCATTCCCAAACCTCTTTGCATTTACTTGCACAATTTACTTGTTTAATCTAGTTGTTCATCACAAGAAAAATGCCACAGGAAGAATCACAGCACTGACCATGAGGGGTAAGATGGCACAAGCTGAGTCTCACCAAGTGGGCAAAATGAGATGTGGCCTGTCTTCTGGCCCTGAGGCACATCCATGACACCAGCCCTATCCCCACCCCAAAAGAGGGTGAACCTGCTCCAGGCAGATCTCTGGGAACAGCCCGTCAAACACATCGTATCCTGCTCCTTGCACTCCCATTTTCGGCAAGACCCTGCTTGGTACAGGCCAAAACTCACATTCAGGGCACGCAGCCTTTGCAACTGAGGTTACACTAACCCGGCTTGTGCTTCACTTCAGCAGCACTTGTAAGTACTATGTCAAATGGCAATTTCTTCAAAGAGCTGTTCTGTCGGTGTAGGACACCTTGCAATCTTTTGTTTGCACGTCTTGGTACAACTTTGCAAGAAGAATTACATCTTGGTCTGTTTATGGTCAGAGAACTACCCTGCGGATGGTAAATGGGAAAAGGTTTTGTAAAAGAACATATTTTAAAACAATTTTGAAGTTCCAACAGTCAAAGTTCTGGGCCAGTTTTACAGGTCCCAAATACACAGGTGTTTCATAGCAAATATGCACGTTTTAAGACTGAACAGAAGCATTTTGGTAACAGGATTTCAGTCCCATCAATTTCTGGACAGAACGGTACAGAAATGAACATTGCCATTTGGAATTTATTTCTCCCATTTTCTTCTTACCCATGGAAAAGAGGAAATTCATGGAATTTATACATCAGAGAAATAAAATCTTGTTCTCTATTTCACATATGCATTTAATATTTTGCTCCCTCTTGAAATAGCAGCACACCCTCCTCACAGCCACCTGTGAATTGGCACTAACAAAACCTCCTCACTTCTCATGAGTGCAGCAAGGAAGTGTGAGGCTACAATATCAGCAACAGAGAAAGATCTAGAAGAATATGAAATACAGGATTAAACTGATGTGGGAAAGAAACCCAAACCAAAAGCCCGACCAGTGAATCCATAGCAAATGGAAATAAGGAAAGGGATGAAACTGCCATTGTTATTTCTAAAGATCATCATTATTTTGGGGTATTATTCTTATTTTCAGTCCAAGGCTGTACTTCATGGCCAGCAGTTGAGTGGTTTTTTTGCATGCAGACTGCATGATCTTCTCATACAGAGCTGTGCACCAAATTGGTGTCAGTCCCATGTATTGTGTTAACAGCCTGTAGCTCAGCATAGTTTTGGTGCAAATCACATTTTTCTATGTAACAATGGACAAAAAGCCACTTGTCTTGCAGTCTGGCCTTCCCACTGAGCTCTTATATAACCATGAGTTAAAGCAATGCTCTCAGACAAATTTCTGATATGGTCTCACTATATATTCCTGGCTCAAAATAATTACTGCATGACCCATATCATCATCCCCCTAGCTGCAATATTTTTAACTATGTTTGACACTCAGCTGCAGAGAACTGCTTTTGCCCCATCCTTTTTCAATAATGTGAAAATGGAATTTGGATTAATCAAACCTTGCTGCTCACTGCCTGCAGCACTTGCAATTTCCAGCTTTCAAGGCTACAATGGCCACACGGAAGGCTCATCAGGGCATGGTAACAAGGCAATTGCTTCAAACCAAGGGTACGAATACTGGCCACATAAATATGGAAACATCATCACAGGAACAGGGAGGCTGCTCCATCTAAAATGAACTCAAGGTTAAATACCATCCCCTTGCAATTACTTATGAAATTATATAACTGGGAATGAATGTGGGACAGGTCAAGGCTAAATGCTCAGAAATGTCGCTATCGCTCTGCTGGGTCCAGTTCACAGGAAGACATATGGAAAGCACATTTTACCAGTGCCACCTGCTGCTCAGAGGACCTGCCAATAGACAGAGCTGAGGGGTGAAGCCAGGAGTGAAACCAGCCCAACAACTCTGAATTTTGCTGCTTTTCTTTAATGTTTAGGAGACAAGTTGGTTGTATTTATAATGGAGCCTTCTCCCTTTTCTCTAATCCACTGGAAGGGAAGACAGATGCATAAGAAGTATTAGGAGAGCTTTGTCAAGTCATAAATTTCCAGTTGATGAGGCAAGCCCCAAGTTTCATTTGAACAGAGGAGCTAATCATTACAGCAATAGAGGAAGAAGTAAGCCATTTCTACACAAGCTTCTAGGTGAACAAAAAGGTTCCTGAGACAAATCAGAAGAAACTTAAAACTCTTAAAAGTTTTTCATGAACTTAAAACCTAAATAAAATGACAGTATAAGGCAACCGAAAAACATAGCCACTTTTTGAAGTACCCTACATTTCAAGATGAAAACTTTTTGATTTGGAAAACCAGCAATTTTCACGTTTTAGCAATGATGCAATGAAACATGCAAGGGTGTTGAATCAAATTAGTTTTTGAAACTTTAATGGGAAATTTATTTCAGTTGATGCATCCTTATAGTAGTGTTGGTTACTACAGATTTGCCTTTCCAAATAAAATATCATAAAATGTTTCTCAGCTCTACTTACAATCTCAAACCAGAATTCATCACAAGTGCCTAGTTTTAAGAAGCAGCAACATTAAACTGAGTTTTGTATAACTTTTCTGAAACATCTAAGTTTGTTTAGGGTTCACCTGAAAACTGGATTTCAGGTAAGCCAGGGCGATACTCAACTTCAGTGAAGCAGACACATGGTGCCTACCTCTGTGCCCTGTAACAAAACTGGACTTTCTCTGGTTTCTGATTTTTCCAGTGTGAGAGGGATCCTAACAAGCTTCACAGCTGATGGTAGGGCTGGAGACAGAGCTGTGTTTCCACTGGCTGGCTAATCTGAAGGGAAGATTCCCAGAACGGCCCTCTCAGTTATCAGCTCCAGATGCTGTGCCTCTGCTCTTTTCAAAGGGTTACTGAATGAAGATGGGCTCCCTCAACCTTTTTTTTTTTTAATCAGGTAGTCAGTATTATGCAAATATTTCCTTTTCCCCCAAGATCTTGAACACTGGAGAAATCAATTTTTGCCTCTTAGGAAAAAAACTCCTCTCTATCACTATTCTCTCTCCCCCTCTCTTGCTCTTTCTCTTTTTATACCATATAATGTAAGTTTTCCATCACTGCATTCACACACAAAAAAAGCTAAGGATCTGTTGCACAGATCTCCACAGATCTCAGAAGCTCTAAGCTAATTTATACTAGCTAAAATTCTAACTCTAGTGGATGATAAAACTCCTCCTTAAATTTAACAACACACACATCCTTAAGCAATAAAAATGAAGTTATATTTGGCATTGAATAAATATCTTTCCTCTGACAGTCTACTAAGAGGGAACAGCAGGAGATCATGAGGGTTTATCCAAGACATACGAAAATTAAGAAAAAGCCTGAACTGACATTCTCCTTCAGCATATGCACACACACACCTGCTTATGCTTACGCACAGACACTGGTACCTGCTTTTCATGACAGAAGGACTTGACATGAGACATGCATAGGAAAGCTCTACAGACATGCAGTTTCAGGGCAACGTATATCTACATGGATATGCCTCACAGCATTTTAAATATTTCATTAGTTTCAGCCAAGTACAAAAAGAATATTGCATGTTTGGTGTTTGAGATACATGGTGTCACCTGTTAAAGTAAATGCATTTCAAGCTGCGATTACAAACGCAAGTCTCCTCCAGAGTTTAGTGTTCTTGTCTATACAGCATTAAAAATATTATCAAAGTCCTATGCGCGTAGTCTTTTATAAATAATTCTTGCCCTGCAGGTTATTTAACTCAGAACTGTCCTCTGCAATTATTGGTCAAAGGAGATAAAGTAGGAAGTGATCTATTTAGGAGAGCAGGACTTGAAGTACATATACTCTCATAAATACTTGATTCCCATAATTCTTTTGATTCGGTATCCATTATATTATTTGTAAACCAGGCAGACTGACAAAAGAGAACCTCTGATACATCCCCGGGTATGTCTGACCATGAAGTGACACACGGATAGTGATAATGATATACACATACTTATGCACATATAAATCAATGTTGTTCCACACAAACCAACTGAACTAAAGCAATTTACAGCAAATGAAGTTTTGTTAAATATTTATAAGATTATGGTAACAGTAATGCTAAGGTCGTATTTTAAAATTTAATAAGTAAACAATTCTCACTGCAACTGCATGACTAACTTTCACACGCAGCTATTGCTGTTGTGGGCTTCAATGCCTAATTGCCACTTCCTTCACGGTGTGCTTTGACTCTACAAGAAATGTCTCATTTGGATACAAAAGAATAATTCCTGGATGCCAGGATATGAGCAAGGCTTCATCAATTAAGATTCAAAAGAGTTCCATCTTAACAGTTTGTGAGGGCTCCAAGACCAACAGAAGAGTTTTACCTGAGATTTGTGAGAGAGGTCTTGCATTCTCTGATTTCACATGGGATAGCTTTTATTTGTTTTTAAACGTCCTAGCTATTTCAAAGACTATTTTTTCAGGAATTGTTTAAACCATATTTTCAAGCAAAGCCTGGTAGGGTTTGGACAGTTTCATGTGACAAGTTCAACTAGCTGGAGCTATTCTAGTGGTGACCCATCTGTCCTTTAAATTAGCGATTGAAAAGGCCTTGACAGATGGTTTGTGGTCTGCTTAGTAAGAGGAAACCCTTGGCAACATACCCCAGGTGCTGTAGGTCTCAGTCTGCATCAGGACTGGAAAGAAGGAAATCTTCCAAATTCTGCAACAGGAACCAGCAATGGCAACACCACTGGGAAATTTGAAAGTTCAGGTGCAGCAGCTAGCCATTTCAGCTATAGAAGCCAACTGGTAAAATCACGATATTACAAGATGCAAAATTCAAACTACACAGCCAGAATTTCCCACTATTTCTGTACATTCACAAGCCACTATGAAGGGAGTATTTATAAGTATATATGGCACAGAGGGACTTCAGCAACATTTTGGGGCAGAATCAAACAGCGCTGCCAGCTGCAGGGTAAAGAAAAAAGGAAATGGCTGCACCCACTTTGACTGACCTGAGAAGTTTCCTGTGATCTGTCCCCATTTCTAATATGTCTTCAGGGCAATAAGTGTGGCTCCTACAGGCCACGTGCTTTTAAGGAGGCTTTTCAAAATTTACTGCTGCAATCACAGCAAATCTACAGCAGGTGAAGGTAGGAGAGAGGAGGGAAGCCCTGTCCAAACAGGCTTGGCCCACATATGGGGACGAACTGCTGTCATATTTGTGTTGGGAATCAGCCAGAGGCACTAGGCACCAGCAAATGGCACCATGACTGCCGCCAGCACAAACACAGTTCTGGTCATGTTGCCAGCAGCCTCCACTCCCTGGGCCCCCTCTAGCCAGGCATTAGCTGCCATCTGCCTCCAAGCAAGACCCAGATGTTGCCACCTACTTTGCTATAGTTGGAAAGTAGGAGGCTCTCCAACAAGTGTTTTCCCCAAAAGCAGGGATATGAATTCAGAGAGGTAGCAAGGTGAAGGAAGGTGAATTTGTTCATAAGCTACACTGGCTCTGCTTTTCAGAGCTTACAAAATAAGCCTGCCATTCTTAAATAATAGAGTGCCTGCATAAATCCACCCCTTGCCAATGCAGCAACACTGTGGTACTGCAGCTGTTAACAGGTTGCAGCAAAAATATACTTTGTCATAGAGACTCATGATTCTCTTTAGGTTTTATAGTCCTGACTAATGCAGATAGTTTTGAAAGACTGACGGCAGCATTTAGACTCCAATGCAACATAAAAAATCAGAAATGCTGTTCCTTGACACTGTTATCTGTATCCCATGCTCTGCAGGCAATGCCATAAGTGCCTTTTTCATGGTGAGCTTTTCTGTACACAGGTGACTATATTTTTACTACATATTCATTCCAAAGTTGTGAAAAAAGAGAACATGTGAGGAAGCAGGAATTTATTTCGATGTCATTGCCAGTGAAAGGATGATGGGTTTCTTGCTTAACAGCCATCCTGATCAGCAAAATAAGTGCAGACACAGCCCACTCTCTCCACAGTATGAGGTTGTTATGGAAAGCCCACATCTCCTGGAGGACATTTACCATTCTGCTCCATATACCACCTTGGATGGCTCTGCTCTTTCTTATCCTAGGCAATGGGCTTCAGGATCTAGAAAATGTGTTTTCTGCTTTCTCTCCAGTAGTCAGAGTAGCAGATAATGACCAGTTTCAAGAGGTTATGTGCTTTTGGTGATATAACGGGGAAAAGAGACAGGCAGTCCTAGCAATGACCCCTTTAAAAACTGAGGGGCTGTAGAAAGGCCCATCTTTGGTGACAAAGATCCATTCATCTTTGGATTAATTTTGGCTCTGAAGTACCTGTTTATCAGTAAACACACTACATCAACATAAAAAGAAAGAAGGAAGGAATGAAAGAGGAAGAGAAAAATTAATAGAGAGAAAGTGTGAAGACGATTAAATTGTCCTTTTATTACTGCTGTGGTTTTCCTCCCTAAGTGATGCTCTGCTAGAATGCATGGATCAGCAATGGCAAAGCCTATACTTTGCTGGCATTAGAAAAACATCCATACAATTTTAAAGTATTTGTAGCAGTCAGATTCCTGAGGGAGAGAAAGGTTGGGAAGAGACCAAATGAGCGAGCAAAATAATTGATATGATTGATTCACTCATCCTTTCCTGAAGATAACGTTAGATAAAGTAACCACACTTCCTCCCACAAATGAGTCACTAGCCACTTGTCTAGTCTGTGGTGATTCCAAATGAGGGACACCTGAATGCAGAGTGAATGAGGCACATGTTTTTAATAGTGTCCTGTCTCTTACTGTAACATGTACTGAAGTCCTTTTGCTCTTTTTCTGTTAAGAACATTCAGCCTGTGAAAATGTTTTTTCTTATCAGAGATGGATATCACAATTCACTGGGTTTTTCTGAAGGATACATATGCTTGGTAGTTATAAATTAGCCTCCATTCCCTTTGGGGAATTAAACATTAGTACTGGGTTGCAATCATCTGCTTATCCCAGTTAAACAGGTTATTCATGAAGAAGGCCACTTTATTTTGTGAAATAGTGTCATGACTAGAAGACCTCTTCTGAGCTTTAACAGGGAAAAATGTGCTGGTTTGGGGAGGAGGGATTGTTTGGGTTCTTTTCATGCATATCAAGAATTTTTTCCCCCCCCAGTTCTGAACTACAGGTGGGCCTGGTTCTAATGCAGCCAAACCTCTGCAAATCATAGCACAGTCTCATCCAACAGTAACATTGCTGTTTTTTGAACAGGAGAAGATTAGTTAATTAAAGTGAGTAGTTTTCAGGTTGGTAACCAACACCAGCAGCATGCTATTCTTCAGGAGCTGTTATGTGCCATATACTGAACAGCAGAAAAAGAAACAGTAGGTATTGAAACAATAACACTTTCCCTTTGCTAATTGATGTTTGATGTTACAGAGCCTGTAGCATCTGTGAGCAAGGAGGGGCATGTCAGAGACAGAAGGTGCACAGAGTCAGGCAAGGCTGCAATACAACATCATGTCAGTGGCATCAATATGCTGAAGCTCAGTAAAAGGGAGGCAGTGAACAGAGGGCTGCAAGTAGGAATTTTCATGGGAGGTTGCTTGGGGTTTTTTGATTGGTTTGGGGTTTTTTTAGTTTGGTTTG
>VZTL01017410.1:7959-36638 GCA_013400535.1 Scopus umbretta
AGGAGAATGCTGTGGGAGACAGTGTCAAAGGCCTTACTAAAGTCCAGGCAGATAACATCCACAGCCTTTCCCTTGTCCACTAGGCAGGTCTCCTTGTCATAGAAGGAGATCAGGTTGGTCAAGCAGGATCTGCCTTTCATGAACCCGTGCTGACTGGGTCTGATCCCCTGGTTGTTACAAATGTGCTCATTGAGCATACCCAAGATGAACCGTTCCATAATCTTCCTCGAATGGTCCCTAGGCCTTCATCTCTTTTCCTGACACTTCTCAGGCAATCAAATACCAAGTGTGAAGTCACCTTGGTGACCACTAACAATGTGGAGGGCACTCTACCAAGGACTGCCTGGCCTAAACCTGCTGAGTGCTGGAAACCAGCAGAGATGAGGCTTTCTCACCTTAGTCAGGTTATCTATTCTGCAGCAGCAAGTCCAGCTCCTCGTGCAGGATCACTTAATTGTCTGAGAAATTCTGCATTTCTGTGGAATAAAATCAGGTGTCCATTTCATTAAAACCGCAGCCACAAAAATAATCATTTTCCAGGAATGTCTATTTAAATGTTACTGAACGTGGTCGAATGAGAGAGGACTGATGATTTGCATTTTAAAATTCTAACCAGTTAAGTCTATTTAACAGGAGTCTTCTTGACCTTCAACAAATCATGTCTTACAGTGAAAAAAACCCTCATTTACAAAATGGTCTTAATATATGTGAATAGATGTGTTAGTTGACATGGAAACACACTTTTTCTCCTTTCAAAAGCAAGAAAGGACGAAAAGGCTTAAACTCTTTAGAAGTTATATTAATATCCTTTCAGAATACATAGAAACAAACAAAAGTTGTATAGTATAATGAACCACTCAAACCAGCATATTTCAAAGGCTATCCGCTTCAAATATTTGCAACTATTATTTCTAAACAATAATGACTTCTAACATGGTAAGACATTTGTATTCATTGAGGATAAAAGCCCTGAGCCTGCCAATACTTACACATGTGCGTTACTAACTTCAAACAATCTTTTTACTGTCCTAGAGGACTAAATATGGTTTCCTTTGAAGCTCATGCACAGAAGACTGATGTCAGGCTCAAGGTTGGGTCCTGAAGGCTGATCTGTGTTATTCAGCTATTGAACTACTGGACTGTCTTGATTCTTGTCTAGAGACCATTTCTCTGGTACAGTAATTCTGAATATGAAAGACAATTTACAGCCGTACTCGCCTTAAGGTACACAGATAAGATTGCACTTATGCACTTATAAAAGGCCTGGTTTTCAGTGGTTTTACAGCTTCTATTAAGCAAAAACTGTGGGTTTGGGGAGAGCTTTTATCTTTTTTTATTTTGGCCAAATGATGAACATGCAGATCTGAACATTCTATTCCGTGGATATATGCAAATAAGCAGGAGGGAGGGCAGATACCAGCCTGTCCTCTGAGACAGAAGTCCTGGTCTTCAGCCTATTGCTGACCACTCCCCAGCATCGCTGCCTTGAACGTTGAATCTCCTGTCCCACGCAAAGGCCTGTGCCCTTGCTTGAGACAGGGGTTCTCTGCACAAAAGCAACAGCTTTCCTCCTGCTGCTGTCTAAGGCTGCAAAAACCCTCACAGAAACCATTACTGTCAAAAAAACGAACTAAGTGGGACTTTGTAGCATGCACAAGCCCAAATTAGCACACAGTAGTTGTGACATGGATGCACACAGGTAATATGCAGAATCCTATCTGCTTTAGATGTCACAGAAGCTGATGTCCGCAATTCCTTCTTACTGTAACAAGCACAATGTATTTATTCTCATGTTTCCAGGCATTGATCAAGGTTAAAAAAATGAAAGACAAACTTTGAGTTCAAAAGGTCAAAGGCACCTAATCAGCCTGCAACACATCACACTCATTAATTATACATTACTACACAATTACATTACATTTAGATAAAAATGTTTAGATTGAAGAATGCCTACCATTCGCTCATTAATATTAGTAAAATATCCATGCAATTTTCTGAGTTTGTGTGCAGCTAAGGAAATTCAGAGGGCTACACAGGATGATACCAGTGCAGAATTAGCCATTTAAGATCACCCTTTTTTAGATTCCTTACCATGCTGACAAGAGGAAGATCAAGTTATGAAGCACAGTTGGACAACTTTGAATGTAATATCAAAGGTTTGAGGATGTAACAAACAAACGTATGCTGTGATACTGGTCAACACAGAAGTTATTTCAAATATAAATTGTGTAAAGAACAGCTAGATTTGACTGAACTGGACCTTGTGTAACGCAAACACGCCCAAGTACAATTTATTTGACAGGAATGTCTATCAACTATTTTATTATTTAATGGAAGCTGTGGTCGTCATTACAAAGATGTATCTATAGTAAGAGACATGGAGCATAATCGCAAACACTGGCCACCCTATGTCTATCACAGCAAGTACGTCATCCTTCTATAACATTATGCATTCATAAAGGAGCCTGAAAACACTTTATAAATGGTCTGATGCTGGGAGGTGCTGATCTGAAAGAGCTTTTAGTGAAACAAAAAAAAAAAGCTGTATCTGTTCGGCATTATGCAAAACCAGACCTTTGGAGTACAGACAACGAAATTAAACTGGAGTTTTGCCAAAATGAGGACAGTAGAATTTGGCTCAGTTCGTCAGTGTCAGTGCAGAATGATATATTGCAAATATCGAACACTGAACTTCAAAGGAAAAATATTAATTCATTTCGAATTGTCTGACTTGTTTATAATTAAATAGCTGGTGCTTTACTATATGCTGATTGTCTTCTTGCTATACATGTAGATAGCCATCAGCAATGAAGTCTGTAAGTGGACAGACACCTTTTTGGGGATGGATGCAATTATAACCATATATATAATATATATTATATTGTTAATGCTACTACACCAGGCTCCAGTTCAGCAGAGCAATTGCGGTTAGCTTAGTTGAAAGCATACAACATGGGTTTTTTGTTTCAAGGGGGTTAGAAACATGCTGAAGGCTCAGTCCATATCTTGAGAGCTTTGTTCAAGCAGGACACCAAATGCCTCCACAGGCAAGTTTTTCCTAAATTGGAAGAGACTTTTGTCACGGGGTTAGTGAAGAAACTCCTTGGCTTTGCTCTCCAAAAAAATCTTGTCTTATATAGGGGTATGAAATTGGTTGTTCCCTTTTCTGAGGAGCCAAGTACAATCAATCTCAATTCTTAGATTTGCATTTGCCATAATAACTGGTTGTAACATGGTTCCCTAAAGAAATAAGACATGCAGTTATGATGTGTGTCTGTCTGTCCAGCTGCCTACTGGTTGCCTTTCCTGGCCTTCTACTCCACAGCAAATATTGCCTAATTTGCCAACCAATTTCAACCAAGCTATAAGGTAGATAATCTTATTCAAAACTCTTACATAGCCCATATCACCAAGAAAGGTCTGAATACTTCAAAAGCTTTAACAAGTTGGCAATGTCACAGAGCAGTCATTCATACAAAAACTGTCTGAACACATGCAACTGAGAAGCTGCACATCTCATGGCATGGAAGGCATGCCAAACTAAGAGCATACTGCTGGACCTTGGAAATTAGGGAAGCTGAGGAAGAAACGGGCTTTACTAGACAAACATCTCATCACATGCACGCAGTAAAATAATGCAGCAGAGACAATTGTTCCTTTGTACATGGGAAGGATGAGACTAATACTGGTATACTGCAAATTGTTCTGCTGTACATCTTAGGCTGTTAAGAAATTAGGGTAGAGAAAAGAGCCACAAACGTATTCAGGGATTTCAGAAAATACCTTGCTATTAAAGAGCTCAATCAGCGTAGCATATCAAGACTCTACAATAGCATACAAGTACCTTCATGTGGAGGAAATCTAGGCACTACCAGGCTCTTTAATCTAGCATATTAAAGCATAACAAGAACAATTTCAAATAGGAAATAAGGCACTCACTTTAAACAGAGGAGGTGATTGGCTACTGGAAGGTCCCATCAGAAATGGTAAAACCTGTACCTCTTGCTGTCATCCAGTCAAGCCTGGGTGCTACTCTGGAAGATCCATGCTAGCCAGACACAAGTTAAGTTCAGTTAAGTGGAAGTTATTGGCGCAGGTGGGTAACTGGTTCAAATTATTGGCTGCTGCTACTTAAGCATCAAGGGTAAAAGGCGTAGGGGTCCCTTTGGGGTTCAAAATGCTCTGAATGTATGTTTTCTCATAATATCCTTGTCAAGTGGAAAATGTATTACTTCCAGCTTTAGATGGGGAACTGAGACATAGAAATGCTAAGTGGTTTGCCTCAAGCTCTCAAAGGAATGGCAGAACAAGGATTAAACTTTCAGGCCTTTCAGGACCAAGACTATTGCTTGAACTGCTACAGCAATCTTCCTCTCCCATAAATTGCATTACATATATTTGACGTGGTCCTTAAAAATTTTTATCTGTGAGCTTTCTGAATGAACATAAAACTGAATTGAATTATTTTGGTTTTAGTGGCAATGGTTAATATTGTTATTAGGCAGCATGGTTTGAAAGGCAAGTATTTTGATTCCCAGGACCAGCATGACACATGCTTGCTCACTCATAGAATTGTATGTATGATATAAAGTATTTACATGAAAAGTAGGTCCTCTGGCATAAAATAAGTGATTGCTGTGATAAAATAGGAGGTTTAAAACAAAAATATAATATGTATCAGAAAAGAATCAAGATTTGGGATTTTCTACTAAGCAATATTATCCAAATATCTGAGTACAGGTTTTGATGCTGGACTCAAGCCTGATCCTGCTCTGAGCAAAGAGCACAGGAAAATGCTTGTTGCCTCACATAGTAACAGCATCCAGCTAAACACCACACAGCACAGCAATGCGCTGCCAGGAAAACCAAGATTTCATTTTCATGTAGGACAGATCAGAAAATTTTCAAGTATATTAAAGCTCCTCTTTAAATATTTCATGTAAAGAATATACAATAACAAATAATAAATCTAGGTAAATAAATAACATTCCGCTTCAGCTTTCTGGGATGCACTTATCCCCTTTATGACCACTTGAGGTTATACTGCATTTGTTTACTTTCTGATTTCTGCCACCTTGCTTGTACTTCGATAATTTTCTAAGATTGCAAAGGTGGACCCGGTTATTTCTTATGTCTATCCTCCATTAACAGCTTAAAATAAATTCTAAGAGAATCAGATATGAAGTCTTCATCCCTACTTTTTATCACCTCTGTTATTGGCTCCATAGTAATCCAAACTAATGGTACTTGGTTATTGCCCTGCTTAAAGGTGCATTAAAGCTGTGTCTGCAATAATACTATTTACAAGAGTAAATTCATTCCTTCTCATTCCATTCACTAATATTTTCTATTAAATTAATGCTAGGGGAGGAAGGATTTAGTACACTTCACCTCCTGCAGAAGTAATCAAAAAACATTTATGAACATTTGCAGTTGTGATGGGAGCAATACAAGAGAAGGCATTTTATTATGCTGATTCTATCCTCTTTCTTTTGACTGGTGTTAACCAGCGTACAAAAATCCAAAACTCATCGGAGAAAACAGATCTACAAATTTTCAAAATCCCCTGTCAATAAAATAAATTTGAGGGGAGAAAAAGTAATTCATACCTTACTGTGTAAGCTCAATTCCACTAGCTGCCAACGCCACAAAGCACTGGGACATACTGTTATGCAGAGGAATGAAAACTACTCTAAAAGACAGTATCAATCTAGAAACTCAGTCATTGAGAGCTTGCTTCATGAACTGAAGCTAATTAATGCTCTCATGTAGGGTTGAACCCAAACCATCAGAATGATAGCAGCTCCACAGCTGAATTACTTTTTTAGTATGCTGCCACTTAAAATTCCACCCAGTCACTTTAAAAGGATGGAGCACATGACTAAACTGTGCTATGGGAAGGGAAAAGATGAACAATTAAAGTGAAAATGTCCTAAAAAACAAAGATGACCTAAGATATTTAAATACAGAATGACTTTATATCGCAAAAAAGCTTTCTGCAAAAAGCATTCTTTAATTATCTGCACAGTACTCCTTGCACAGCTCTGTTTGGAAGCACTAGAAAAGGTACTTTTGTTAGCTCAGTCTTACATAGCTGCTTCAGTAAAGGAGCTGAATATCCTAGTATCAAAGCACAACAATGACGCTGACAGCATGAACTATGCAATTTTTTTTAACCAGAATAATTTGTCCATGCTGACGTCTGGAAGAATGTGAAAATAAAAAACAAGGGTAGATTGAGCAGATCGCTTTACCTTAGGAGTGGGAAACAGCACAGATCATTCTTATAAAGGGTGTGAATCTGGAATATTTGCAAGTTACTGTCACATTTTGCAAAATGACTTTAACTCGGGACATTGTCCATGACAGTGCTTCCAAGCCCTTCCAGTTTATTTGCATTCTTAGCTGCTCTTGTCTGGACACTTTGCTTTCTGAAATAGATAAGAATGAGATTTCAATGTGTGTTTAGGCTGGGAGAGGATGATCAGATGTATATGGCTATAAAACCACATCTGCTAATGACTCTAAATGATGCTACAGCTGCTGAAAATCATAACATTTACTTGTCTAGGTTATCAACTAAATCAAAATTATATTTACAACTGGATTTTTCATCAAATACATGAGATTATCAAAGGTAACATTTCAAAAGGAATTGAGTTAGGAGACTAAATCACATTGACTTTCAATACAATGCAGGCATCTATGTGACATAAATATGTGACATATATAGATTAGTATTTTCAATACTAACCCATGCCAAAGGTATGAGGCCTTTCCCTGAGCTGGGAAACAGCATATTGTAATTGAGAAGAAGCCAAAGGCCTTAAGGAAAGGGAGGGGCAGTGGAAGCGTAACAGGGGGCACAACATTTGTCGTGATCATTGCTCAGTGAAGCATGGTGTTGCCCTCAACCAGGAATAGCTGGAAGGCTTGCTCATGCTGCTCCAAAGGAGCATTAGTGTCACCTTCTGTCTGGTGTTTGGATTTGATGTGATTTATGCAAACTAAGCCAGCTTGAGAGACCCAAACCAACATGGCTTTGGCAATCCGTTGTCATGGTCAGAAGATAGGAATACCAGTCCCACAGTGGACCATGAGGCCATAGTCAGTGGCAGAATGGGTGGTAGAGCAGCAGGAGCTGCAGAAGGCAGTAAAGCATGTGAATGCCCAGCAACTACTCTTATCCTAGCTATTGGACTGGGCTCAGATATGCCACACAAGGTAGTGTCACACAAGGAGAGTGAATGCTAATATGTCAGCAGCTCCTTTACAGATGTTTCAGATTGATCTGTGAAGCCCCTAAATGCCCTGGACGTGTATGGGCTGTCTTTGCGTGATTGGCAATCCCTGACTGTAGCAATGTGAGTGAAGATGTCTACTGATAATTTAGGCAGGAAATGTTATTTTCAGGCTCATATCCAGGACAACATCACTGCAGCTCAGGAGTTTGTGCAGCTCACCCAGAAGCACGTTCCCCTGTTGAATCATTGATTTTGCAATACCTTTCTATCTGGCACCATACAAAGAAAAGTTTTGCTTCCAGCAATGTCTCTACCCCTGAAGAAATGATATAACATGCAGAAAACCGACAGGAATTTTGACTTGGGCTTTAGACAACCAAAAGAGCCAAAAGCCTACGGTCTTGAGCTCTTAAGTTTGTCAGCTCCTCCTGAACTTTTAGGCTCCCCCCTCTTCTGAGCCAGGTCTAGTATTCTCTGTTCACATACACTGGAAATTATGATAGATAACAGAATTTATTTAGGAGAGGTGAGCACCTTAGCAGAAAGGAGAGATCCTTAATTTATTTCACTGTGAACAAGTCACAAACCTAATGTCTATGGTTCCCTCATGCTGAGTATCTGTAGCGGTATCTCAAATGTTGCTGGAGGGCTTCTAGAACTACAATGGGAAGGACACAGACAGCAGACAACTCAGAACTCCCAAAGCTGAGTAACAGGCCCAAAGCATGTTTACGGGATGCAGCTGTAGACCCTGCCATGTGGCCAAAGAGATACCGATACTGAAGTGAGGTAAGCTGATGATGGCAAATGGCTGTGACACTGCTGCATAAGTTTAGGCTTGAAACTGGGACCTAGGAGACTAATTTCTGTTATGGATCATGAATCAAGATCTGTATACTTGTGTAAATCCCTAGTAGAAACCGTCCTTTCCTCTTATCACTTCAAAACAATGAAAATCATGTCCAGAATGGTGGATCATCAGAGGGTAATGGTGTATCCCAGAAAAAAGGTTTCTGTGGGTTGACTGGAAAAACCACCTGCATTTCTGGGGCAGGCAAAATTCCAAGAGAGGTGACCGGGTTGTTCAATTCACTCTATGGATGACCAGCAAGTGAGATGCCAGTTTATCCCATACAGGATTCCCAGTACCACAGGTAGCTGTCCTGATGAGGACAGCACAGGATGAAGGGATCAGAGCTTCCCAGCACCAGATCTTGATTTCGTGTACGACAAGATCATTCAACAGTAACAGCATCCCAGGGTGCATCAGGAAGTGCAGGTCAAGGGAGGTGATCCTTCCCCTCTACTCAGCACTAGCAAGACACTTTTGGAGTGCTGGGTCCAGTGCTGGGCTACCCAGTGTAAGAGAGATATGGCCTTACTGGAGTAAGTCCAGCAAAGGGCCACAAAAACAATTATTGGGCTGGAGCATCTTTCATGAGAGTATGGGCTGAGAGAGCTGGGACTGTTCAGCCTGGAGAAGAGAAGGCTCACGGGGATCTTATCAGTGTGTATAAGTACCTGATGGGAGAAAATGAAGGGAAAGACATCCAGGCTCTCCTCAGTGGCTCCTAGTGATAGGACAAGAGGAAATGGGCATAAACTGAAACACAGAACTAGATTATCTCAAGAGCTCCCTTCCAACCTAAACAATCCTGTGATTCTTTAAAGACATTGCTGTATTATTTGTTTGCAATTTAACAAGTCATCTATGGACTTTTCTCCCTTTCCATTATTATATATAAGGTTGCACTAGGGAATATTGAACCTGAGTAAAGTAAACCACAAGTAAAAATGTGATCTGATATATTCTCAATCTGAAGGAGAGTTTGCATGGAGCTAGATCCTTTGCCAAGAACATACATGCCACACAGTATTCTCAACAGTAATGTAATTCAGTGTTGAGTGTTACTTACCAAAACGCTGATCAGAATTTGTTTGCTGATGAACACCACCACCAAATTGTCAGTAATTGTCACATCTCATTTGAGATACCAAGGTGAGCTGGGAAGCTGAAAATGTCATTTATTTAGTAGGGAAATGTGGCCATTTGTGGCCAGTACAATTTTGGAAAACGGGGAAGATGTGTTAAATTCAAGGTTGAGCTGTCCAAACTAACCTTAACAACTCAAATATGTGTCTTGGCAGAGGACCTAAATGACTCCTCAGAGAAAACCTATCGTAGAACTCAAAGAGGAAGCTATGTAACTGATTAAGAAGTTGTCAGATGTGTTTATAATCAGGTCAGCTGAGCACCTTTCTAACTGTATGGAATCGCTGCCTGAGTGTAAGAAAATACTTTGCAAGGTGGTTATCAAAGACAAACAAGAAATTATTGCAGAAAATAGTTCATTTAAGCATCTTTGAAAAGTCCCAATTGTTTTAGCTTGTAGTATCTGCATTTTTAATTGATTTCTAGAAGGGTACTAAAAAACAAAGCAGCTGAATTTGACCCAATCTGATGCTTTGAAATTATGAAATGCAAGAGACTTGGGGAATATCCACTGAAAAAACAATCTTGAATTAATGAATGGTCATTGGCAAGCTCTGTTGTCCCTGAAAACCAAGAGTTACTTTGACTGCTTTTCTAGTCCCTATATCAGCTGCACCTGTTCCACATCCTGCTGCTAGGGTTAGATGGAATGGTTTGACAACTTGCAGATGATGTACTTTGATATTATGGATATTCAGACATATATCTTGATACACCATCTTGTGAACTGAATCTTTGCATAGAGAGGTCCTCAAGGCTCTAAGGACTTTTTCTCTAACAATGTCACATAATTGACTGCAGGTTTTAGTAATAAGGTATTTAGACCCTGTGCAGCCTAGTTACTGTGGGTTTAATCAAAGGAAGTCTCCATTTCTCTCACATCAAATGTAAGCCACTTATCTTCCCCCCAAAGTCCCCCAATGCCCTATTTCGACTCTTCTTATGATCTCTTGTTCACTAGTGTGACTCTACAAGTCAGTGAGCTACTTATCCAGGTGAAGCCATACCTTGGATTCCTGCTGACTTTAATTCCTGTTTTAAGGCCTTTTATTTAACACAGAAACAAAGTTTCCAAGGTACTGAGAGCAACAAACCTTCAGAGTCTTGGTTAGATCTCCTTCTCTAATGCTCAGCTGTCCTTCTAGATTATAGCCAGATCCAAGCTTTCATATCCTTCTCATTTACAGCTTCAGTCCTAGTAAACTCCTCCTATCCTTCAAATACTTTCCTAAATTCTTCCTGCTATCAAGTATATGGAGTCCTTCGCAAGTGCTTTCTGATCTTGATCTTCTCACTTCTCTCTTAGCATGTGCTAAGACTAGGGGGCAAGAACTAAAGCTTTGAGTATGTACGTGTGTGCCCAGAATAAGGCCTGGGATGGCATGGCCTGGACAAAAAAAAAAAAGCCTTAAAATGTTCTTCCTGAATATTCCTAGCAATACTTTTTCTGATCATTGTCAACAACATTACCACTGTGCTCCCATCTACTCATATAATCAGACTATCATTATCACCTTGGACCTCTAACTGGGCCTCATACCCAGCCTTTGTCTTCCAGATCTTTCTGCACCACATCTGTAAGATACTTTTTCACTCATGTAGTTAAAATTCTCATCCAGTTCTCAGCTCTTCATACCTGGCATACTGAAACCATTGTCTCTCTGGGCTTCATAAATGCTTCCTTGTCCCACTCATCATATCCTGCAAAAATCACACATCCTTCATCACATATCTATCTGTCTCGCTTTGGCCAGATTCCTCCTCTCTTTACATCTTCCACTGCTTCCCCTTTTTTATTGCAACACATGCCACAAACCCTCATGTTCACTTGCCCCTGTGCAAAGATTTCTAAGCCTGCTTCCTGAAAACTTACTCATTGTTGAGAAGCCAGCTGGTTCACGAGAGCAGCCCGTGTTTCAAAGAAGCACCTTGACGTTTTCTCTCCTCTGCCCTCCCTGTAAACATCAGCCAAGTTCCCTTATTATGCCCTTCAGATCCTTATTTTGTGATGCTACAGGAAAAATGCTGCCTTGCTGAGACCACAGCTTGTCATGCTGACCAGTGCTAACTCAGTGCCTCCTTATTCTCTTCATCTGTCAGTATCTACTTTTCCCTATTCTTTTAAACTCACATGGCAAGGTTTTCCTGACAGAGGTCATATCTTCTGCTGTGTTAGTACAATTTCTGACATGCTGGAGTTCTGTTGGGGGCCTCTGGGTGTAACTGCAATAAAAAAACCTATTCTAAGCTTTGAATACAACATTGAAGAGTGTCTAGTACAGAGGGCGAAACAGATACATTCATTAGCAGTCTGAGTGGAGCTGTGGCTCCAAATTAAGTTCAAACAAGACTTTTGCAAGTGAAGGGCCAGAAAAATCAGTTTATCCCCCATCTACCTCCATTTTCAGATCAGAGTATGACAGAATATATCTGGAAGCGAGCAGATCACTGTTTTATTTTCAAAGACGTTAGAATATTTTGGATTAAAACCAAATCAAACTAACAAGACATAAAAGAATTAAAAAGTATTCCCACCTGTTAGAAATCATCACAGTCACCATGACTTTAACAGAACTGTAGCAATTTATGGCAGGTGAAGCCTCAGCACAATATATTTAGGAAAAGCTCACACTGTTGATTAGGGGAGCAATTTCTCACTGATAATTTTTAATTTCAGTTTAGCACTTTCCTTAGTCTGGACAAAGAAATCATTCCAGTTAGCTTTACTCTCCCATACTAATCACTACAGCAGTGCTGGTTGATTGCCACCTCAGAAACACATGGTCAGAATGCTGTGGCAGCTACACCACCCTACTGATATAAATAAGTCAAGGCTCAAACAGAGGCACTACGTCTGATTGTACCAGCTGCATTAGATGGAAAAAGCTGACTTAAAATCTAACAGTTAATGAAATGCTTTCTTTTTAAAATAGATTTTTGAATCAGTCTTCTTACCCTTTTCTTCGCAAAATACAAAGTCTGACTTAGCCTACTTAGGAGCTCCCAAAGAGCAGAGCAGCTATGATTAACAACCTACCCTTTCATGTGGTATATTCAGGAAACCTGATCCACCAGGTTTTGCAGCTTGGATTTTGCTTGCTAAATCTTCCTTTCTCGTTTACTGTAAGCATCTATCATTGACCTTCTGCTTTTTACTTCTGCTAGGTGGAATATACAGCATTCATGTTCTGGCAGCCCGACTCAACATAAGGACATACAGTGGAGTCAGTAAACTTTTTGTTCCTTGCTAAAGACTCTGCAGCTCACTCGCCGTGGAACAAGAGTGGCACCAAGCGGCCAGAGAGCTTGGTCCAAATACTCATACCCTGCAGTTTCTGCCTTCTGCATTTTATAAATCCCCTTCCAGCATTCTGAAGACAGAAATCCTTCTGTGCTCAAGCTCACAGACTCCTCTCCCACCTCTGTACTTGAAAGACAGAAGCTAGAGAACTGAAGTTGAAAGGTATCCTCTCTGTACTCTTTGAATATCACTTTTTCTGAGGGCATAAATAACCCACCACAGGTGGGTTAAAACACCTGTGCCACCTTTAAGAGGCACTTAAAACAGGGTGCCTCTTATTTCTGAGGGATTGGGCAGTGACTGACTTGACTGATGTAAGTGCAGGAGAAGGAGGAGTTCAAGGACCTCATCTAACACATTGCCCAGTAAGTCCAGATGAGATAAACATGTGTTTTTAAAATACCCTGCCGAAGCAGGAAAGGAAAACCCAGGGATGGGGTGTGCTTTGTGTTCTCCCCTCGTGGGGAACATACAGGTTCTAGGCTGCTGGTCCGTGGCTGGGTTTTACAAGTCCATAAATTAGATTGCTGCACAGGAGGCATAGGTGGTGATGTAGTGCAGTGATGCTGTGCAATAGTACAAATTTCATGTGCTTCTCAGAGGTTCATGTAATTTTGTATTCATTTTTCATGATATACAATTGAGACAAAAGTCTGGGTTTCAGTTGATAAGATATGCTGTACTTTTAATAAAATTCTTTGTGGAACTTCTGCAAGTAGCGAGAAAGCTTTTACTCACAAGTTTTTTTAAACCTAGGGATACTTAATGCTTAAACCTCAAACATCAATTTTGAAAACACTCTGCTAGAGAACCCAATTAAGACACATCCAAGATGGAGTCTTGGGTGTTGGGTGAAAAAGACCAAGCTCACTAAAACACCAATGTTTCACAATGCTGTGAAATTCCCAGTGATAAATGGGTGATAATAGTGCAGCAGCTTACAGTGTGGAGTCTGGGTTTGTGCTTTTGGGTCCTACTTGCAGTGTGAAAATCCCCATTTCTACAGAGGCCAGAAGACAACGTAAGTGAGAGTAGTCTGGATTCTCATAATTCCTGGCATTCCCAAAATTTTACCCCAAACTTTGCATTAATTGATATTCCTTTTAAATTCCCTAGCACCTAGCATGGTACGATCAAATGGAAATCAAAACTGTCAACTAAAAATAAACTTTCTAGTATGGATGACTACAGCTAGAGTCGGACAATGTGATCCGAGTAGATTAAATGGCTCACAAATCAAAAGGCACATCAGATGAATCAAGCATTAAAAGAAATTCTAATGTTTTAAAATAAATATAATGATCTTTAGACATCTGCTGTGGCAATACTGAAAGCCATGGATATTTGTACTTCCTGAGTTATGTTAGGAAATAACTCTGCAGTCTGGACAGAAATTTCTGCCAGATTTTCTGTTAAGAGGAAGTCTTTGTTCCTTGAGTGTTTAGTTTTCGCTACGCAACATTATTGAAGTGGTAACAAGGAAAACACTGTTTTTGACCATAATGTGGCCTGATGAATCCACAGTGGTAGACTAACAAAAGTAGGAAGATTTTCCCGATAACTGGATTGTTTTGCTCTAGGGGAAGAAATGGTTGTAGTCATATTCTGGTTTACTTCACACTGAATGTAACCATTGCACCGAGCAGAACGTTTAGTTCAAGAAAGGTATTCTAAAATGCACTGCCTCCACCATCAAAGAAACCATCTTACAGATCCTCTGCAGAGGTAATACTGAAGATGTTTCATGACAGTTTTGCACTTTTTTTGCAGCCTATGGCTTCTAAAATTACTGTGACTATGCAAATGTACATCTCTCTGCTGTTATCTTACCTAAACTTTTTCCCATTTGCTTATTTATTTTCTTCAGCATTTTATCTGGTCACAGAAGTTTTCCTGAGGGAGGGCAGCCACTGTTTTGTTTGCACAGTGCCTGGTGCAATGGGCTCCTCAAATCTATTTAGGATCCTTATGAGGTAGTGCAATAGAAATAATAAACATTTTATTTTAACAAACAATAGAAAACAGTGTCTTTGAGAACAAGCTGAAGAATAGCGGCCTTGTGGTATGAAAATACTTCCAGCAGGATGAAAAAAAAAAAAAAAAAGATTTTTCTTTATCTAACGTCTTTTGGGTGTCACATTTCCTTACCGTTTTTCAATGCAATCTGGCCACTTACAACTCATCATCTTATTTACCTTAAGTTGATGCAAATTAATTGTCAAATAGGTTTTTCTGTCTCAGAATTCAACCGGAGTGTGGCATTTCAAAAGCATAGTGTGAACACTGTTTTCTACAACATGATGCCATAACATAAAACTAGTAACAAGAATCCCAAGCAACACAATCATTTTAAGTAAGTGGTATTGTACTTCCTTTTAGAGGGTGTTATTTTTAACAACCTGATCACAGCACCAGTAAATAATTAGCATCTATGAATAAGCTCAGCAAGTCTGAATTTAAAAATGGAAATTGCCACTGAAATTCCACAATTACTGTGGAAACTTTCCACTGGTACACATGGGTTTTTGTAATTACAGCTGCAACTTTGGTTTCAACCCTTGCAATGCTGGCAGGTGAGCCTGAACTGAAGCTGCAGTCAAAAAAAGAACTCAGAGTGATCCCACAAGGCTGCCTGCACAACTGATATCAGGACCCAAATCTGAGCTGGGT
Source organism: Scopus umbretta (assembly GCA_013400535.1). Classification (NCBI taxonomy): domain Eukaryota; kingdom Metazoa; phylum Chordata; class Aves; order Pelecaniformes; family Scopidae; genus Scopus; species Scopus umbretta. The sequence continues at coordinate 23,168 of VZTL01017410.1, forward strand.
CTCCAAGTTCAAGACCCAACTGAATGATGAAATTAAGTCAGATGGTGGATTGCCGCCATTCTCAAAGTATTTGACCAACATTCCAAACAAAAATGTATTTTTTTTTTTTTTGTCAACTGCTCTCACCCAGGAGAAAGGAAAGAAAATAGATTAAAAACTTCTTTAATAGATTCTTGGGCCGAGCTCCAGCATCAAAATGTAGTTGCCCAGTCTAATTCAGGGGTCATTAAAGTTTTATTATTGCTATTTATAGTAGTGCTCTCCATATTCCAGCCACTTTCTACATACTTAAAGACTGTCCTGACCGTGGTGTTCATAACCCTTTGTTACACAAATACCGGAAAGTCAATCCTGTCACCACAGAGCTTATAGGCAAAGCAGGTGAGAGAGATACAAGGCAGTGAATGCAGAGAGGCATGCACAGTATCTCCCAACGATCACACAGCAGATCACTGGGAGAGCTGGGAACAAAATCTTTATCTCCCCGCTTACGGGTCACTGCCTTGTCTGTGGCACCACAATCTCTCCTCAAGGTTCTCCTCTGGACAGTGAAACCTGGAAAACAAACCTTTCGCATATAGTGTGCAGGCCATTAGAAGGCCACCTTCATAACCATGGCAGAGCTTGAGATGTGACACAATAGCTAGACCAATGTAGAAGATCTTCCAGTAGCTTATTCTTCTTCTTGCAGTACTGAGGCGTGTAATCAGAAATGTCTTCCAGTGACAATTCCAACAGGTCAAGGAAGAAAGCATTTTCCATTAGGAGGCTGGACAGTCATGGGGTGGGTGTCAGGCATTCACAGGAATGGAAAACTTCCTTCCAGCTTCTTTTTCTCGCATTTCTTCTGTGAACTTTGTTAGGATCATAAGAAGGAAGCGCTCTTCCCGCAGACCCTGTATAACTTGCAGTGTAAGAAAGGGCCGAGATAAGCAGATGAAAGCTGGGAAGGCTTACTTTTCCTCTTGCAGAATATGTAAGACTTAGTTGGAGATGTCTCCCAGAAATGACCATTTGACGGATGAATTAAGGCTTAACTCATCCACTTTCCCTTCATGAGGTTTAGGGGCCACCTTGACTCTCCAACCCATACATTACTACCCCTATAGCAACTTTAGGAGTCTGGAAAAAGTTCCAGCTATAAACTGGAATTATTATTTTAGCAAGTGATTTTTGTACCAAAATTTTTCTACAAGTAGACCTATTAGCACAGATTGCTATGTTTCTTTCAAGTACTTCAGTATAAATCTATTGTGTCTTGTTATTATTACAGTAAGAGTTATGGCCACATAAAATACCTGGAAATTTCTGTACGTGCATCTAATCAAGAAAGTTTGTACATTAACTACAACAGAACAATATGTGTATACAAAGACTGAGTAGACTTGAGGTTGCGAGATGAAAAAGCTCAGCCTTGGTGACAATCATGTACGAAATGCATTATTAAAACAACACTCTAACATAACATTTTTTAAGTACTGAGAAAACCTTTTAAATCGGCATCTTTTTACTTTAGAGTTAAAATAACCTGGATGCCTCAGCTGGTCATAAACCTGATTCATCCCATGCTTTTTTCACACTCGCTCCTCCTAAGGGTCAGTCCATGTTTCTTCAAATTTCTTCAGCTTTTAAGGAGCAAAATCACCACTGTATTATTTTCTCGTAAAGCCTTTTGGAATTGGGTAAAGTAACAAATATCATTTGAAATCCCACATTTTCACCATCAGGTGGAGCTTACATTTTATATTTAATCTATAGTGACTTTAAATTCATATATTAAGACAAATACTTTACCCCTCACAAACTCAAAACTCCAGTGTTGCAGAAAAGATTAGGACCGTGACATTCTATTCCAATATTCCACTGTATGTAAACAATAAACCCTAGGCCAGCTCCTTTTCTTACTGACACCAATTGCAGTGTTCCCTACATTTTTAATGACTGCGTAATTAGGTGCATTTGCATTTTTCTTTAAATGCGGCCCCTTCACATTATATTCTCTCTCCTGTTGATGCCACTAATGTTCACACATGTATTATTTATGCATAGGTTTCAACCATGATAAACTTGACTTAAACTTGATCTCACAACATGACTGAACTTACATCTGTAAAGAGATACTGATGCAAATATTGTGTATCAGCCTTCTTCCCCTTAATTCTTCACAGGACAACACTAAAATACATTAAAGCATCTGCTGTTATTATTTAACTAGAACAGGCTACTGATGGCAGAAGCTATGCCTAACGCACAAAGCTATTTAGAATTATATCCATTATTTATCCTGAGTGAGGAATTAGTTTTTGCAAATCCTTTAATATCTTCATTTTCTTTCATTTTTCATTTTCAATATCCTTGATTATCTGTAGCTTTTTAGTAACCGTTTAGCTTTCTGGAAACATCTTCTTAGCACTCCCTTGCACTGTCATAGTAATCATGAAGCATGGAATTATAAAGGCAAAATGGAAAAAGAACCTTAAATCCCACAATTGTTCAAGAAGTGCTGTGGAGAAGGGAACTTTCTTAATCCACTGTGACAAAAGATATTGCAGAAATACTCTGCCAAAAAGGCTTCTGATGCTAACAGTGAATTTTTGGATGAGAAAAACCGGACAGCTTTAATAATATAGACACAGATATAAATATACATCCACGTACATATGACCACATGCACTTATATGTTGATACGGTGTACTGCAGCTAAAATTCTGTTGCAACAAGCAATTGCTGAGTTTATATAACATAACTACTCATAAGATCACGATGTTAAAATCTGTTTCTTCAATGCCAATTTCCCAGTTAGATCAAGACACATGTGCTGTATAGCTGCAACTGGAAAAACCTAGATATAAGGCAACATAAAAGGATTCGTATTTTCAAATGATGGGTACTACAGGTTCTGATCACACTCTGAAATTAATCTCTAGATACAGAGCAGAGCCAGGCGTTTGTGCAGTATCCAAACTAGCTGAAAACTGGCCTAGCAATTGGCTCAAATCAAAAAAAACCAAACCAACCTCCATTGTAAATACAGTGCAAATGTACAGCCCCATTCAATTCCAGACTGATTTGCAAAACTGCGAGCTTGCACTCCCATTCCATGTCTTGTGCAAACACCACCAACACCCACGCGCCTGTTCCTTGAGCCTGCAGGTTACAGCTCTGCCTAGCTGAAAGGGCGTCAGGCAAACCGAGTTACCACGGAGAGGTAGGTACCAACTACGCTTTAACCCACAACGACGACTGCCAACGCTCTCCTTTATTGCCCAGAATCGTCTCTGCCATTTTCTGAAAGCTTTCCACCGTGTACGCGGCAGGGCCGCCCCGCGCACCCACGGCGCCCACCGCCCCCCCCCCCCCCCCGGCCGCGCCGACCGCGCATGCGCACGCGNCCGGGGGAATGGCGTAGCGTGGTGGGGCAGCCCTCGCTACCCACGGGTGGGCGCTTGGTGCCGAAACTTGCCGGCCCCGAGGGCTGTGACGGTGAGGCTGGGGCTGGCGGGTGCGAGCAGCGAGAGGCGAAACATGGTGTCCCGTCGGGCGGAAAGGGAAGATTTTTTTAAAGTTAGCTACTGCCATTGTTTACGCTTGGGATGCCCGTCTTTATCTCTGCTTAGAAAAGCAGGTGATGAGTAATCAAAAACCTTAATTCTCCTTCAGGGACAGTTTAATTAATTACGTTCTGTCTTTACGGCATGCCATGAATTCAAGCAGATTATCCTTAATGGTCCTTTTCTCAAGACGTGAAAGATTGGCATTGGGCGACTGTGAGAGGGTTTTCTTTAACCTGATGTTTTGGCAAAGCTGCAAAAAGAGACTTGCCCAAATCCCACAGCACATGCTGAGCAAAAGCACTACATACAATAGTCAAAATGCTGATGTTTAACATGTAACACTTGTATAATAACTTGTAAATCACGTCTTGTTTTGTAAACTTAGTAACGTTTTTAATACTAAGTATAGTAGAATTTATTGCATATACTAGAATCGCCTTTTTAATGTCTCTCTAGGGGGAAGGAGCAAGAGTTTTGTCTTATGGCTGTTCCAGGAAAGGTGGCAGCTTTCCGTCTGCCTCCCCTGCCAACTGTTGGAGAGATTATTAAACTCTTCCGCCTTAAAGCACAGAAACAACTTTCCCAGAACTTTCTACTGGATTTGCGATTGACAGGTTAAATGCTTTATTCCAATATTTTTAGCTACTATAAAATGTGTATCCTGGTTTTCTTCAAAATCCAGATTCTAGCTAAGGAGATGATGTTTGAATGATGACCACTGTCAAACTAATGGCAGCTCAATGGTAAACCTTTAAAGACTTCTTTTAGAAGTAGTTTTAGATTAAGACAATTTGATTTTACTTGTAAATTCCTAGAAAATGTGTTTGTTTATAAGTTGTAGAGTAATTTTTAGGTAGAAACTATATTCCTATCTAAAATATGGGTTATAGATTGAAATGCAAAAATCTAAGCCTTGGTAGTGCTTTTACCATCCAGGTCCTATTATAGTTTGTAAGTTTGATTCAAAAATGAGGGTTGGTTTTTTGGGTTTGGTTTTTTTTTTCAGATTATTTGTATTGTAGAAAGTACTGTAACTCATTGTGCAGTTTAATTTACTATATACTGTGGTTAGGAAGGTCATTTCTCTCAGTTTATCAGAAATGTAGCTTTTTTGAACCAGTTACATTGTTCTGAACAGTTCAGTCTTATCCAGCTTCATGTCAGCGATGGGTGACAAAGCTGGCACTGTTCAGTCAGTGGCACGTTTCTTTGCTGTCCTCGTGGTGGCTGGGTTTTGCAATAATAAATGCAGCGCCAGCTTCGCGTAGCAGATGATTTGATTACATTTGAAGATGCAGGTTGATAAAGATTTAGGATGTGAACATGAAACTCAGCTCCACTTCCTGAATAACTAGACTCTTACCCTGGAATGAAAATGTTTGCATGCGTTTAGTAAAACCTTATAAGTAGACAAGTCTTTGGGTATTTCTTATTTTTATTGTATACTCAAGAAGTTATGGAGCGAGCAGCATAATTTCTCTCAGCATCCCTCTTTCCATGCTTCCTAAGAATCTCTTATTAGCTACGTTTTTACTCCTATTTTCAGTCCTTAATCTGTTTTCTTCCCTGGCTGTAATGCCTTCCAATGTGGTATCCTTCCACTTATGTACGCCTATTTTTTTCTCATCTTTCAGCTGCCCCACTGTCTATAACTAGTTGCCTGTGTTCCAACTCTTGCTTTACTCCAGCTCCTCCTTCATAAAATTGCTCTGTACATATTGTAATCTTGGTAGAGCTTCACTGTATCTTTTTTGCTTCTTAAATTTCCTTGAAACAGAGACACTGTAGTGAAATACTTTTATAAGGATAAGTAGTGAGACTTAGGATGTGGAACACAAGTGCCTACTTGCAGTAGGAGAATAGCACTGCGAGTTTACAGATGAGAAATAACACTCTTTTTATTTGATTCTGTAACGAGCAACAATGTATATTAAAGACATTAAATTGAAAGTAGAGTTTTTTAAATGGTTGAGCATATCTTGTATGGAACAAATCTGAATTCTGTGCAGTCTTGCAGGTGTGTGATCATTTAGCTGGGATATGTCACTGTTTGCCTCTGTTCTGAGATAAGCACACTTGTGCTTTAACAATCAACAATGAGTTTATCTTAGTGAGCTGGATCTTTTAGACAATAACGGCTTAGTATGTTCTTTGTGTCTTGCAGACAAGATAGTGAGACAAGCTGGCAAGCTGAAAAACGCCCATGTTTGCGAAGTGGGCCCTGGGCCAGGAGGAATTACCAGATCAATTCTCAGTGCTGGTGTTGAACAACTCCTTTTAATTGAAAAAGATGCTCGATTTATTCCAGGATTGCAGGTACATTTTGGAGAATAGTTTGTATAAATGTGTCCACAACATTGATTAAGAACATTTTAAGAACACAGAAAAGTTTGAAGTATCTTGTTGAGATCTCAGCATTGAAAACAGGTTTGCTTCGTTGGCTTAAATCAGAACTACACAGTATAGCAATTAATTGCTTCTGCTTTCACATATACATTTTCATTTAAATACCCATTGTCTCTTCAGGACCTGATCCTGCAACTGAATTAAGGCCGAGGCCTGCCTGTATATTTTATTTTTTTTTCAGGTTGAGATGTTTCATGTGCCTTAAAGGTCTATCTGTGCAGGTGAAATAGTAGTTTGAAGGCTGAACGTAATGTCCTTTCGTCTTGTTTTTCATTTTAATCCTAATAATTATGTTTGAAAGCTTACGAAATTGTGAATTTATATCTCTAGTTAGTACAGTTCAATGTGGGTTAACATCCAGATGCAGAAGAATAAAGCAAGCATTTATTTCACATTTTCAGAGAAAACACTCTTCAAGTTTTGTTCCTTTCTTTTGAAGTTGCTGTAAGTTCACAAGTCATTGTGGCATTTTTCAAATACCACCTACTTCTGTTGCTATTAAGTTTCCATATTTATGGAATTTGGCTGCATAAGAAACAAGAAAAACAGAGTCCAAAACCTCTTTAGATTTGACTGGTTTCTTCTGCCTCTTCAACCTCAAATCATAGCAATTCAGAGGGCTTTCCTTATATTGCAGTGTGCCTTCTGTATTAAACCAGTGGTGCAAATAAATAGGTAGTTCACCTGAGGACTGGTACCATCTCTTTGTAGGACAATAATAATGTAAGATATGAATGAAACTGCGCATATTCTTGTACCTGAATATGTATGTAACTATGTCTTTGTAGGGTTAGCCATTGATAATTTACAGTATGCCATCTTTACCTTACCAAGTATGAAAACTTAGTTTTCACTTCTCTTGAGTGGTAGCAAATCTGCATTTTTGGTTTAGATTTTAAGAACTGTTTTGGTATTGGAGAGAATTTGAGATGAAATGATATTTATTTTAGTTAACAGAGTTTTTTAAGTACTTAAGACAATTTTTCTGGTCTTCCAGAATGCAGCCACTACAGCAGATTTCTCTGAATAATGTTTTTCTCTGAATGATTTCTCTATAATGAGCATTTGGTATGTAATTATCTTTACAATTCAAGTGAATTAACGCTAGTCATTATTTTTAATGAGCAACCTCCTCACAGTAGAAATAAATCTGTTTGAATGAGGTTATTGAATATAAAGATGCTATAACTCAGTAACAGCGGATGTGAATGAACAAGAAATACGTTGCATCCATTAGTGTTAAATTTGGTATTGTTTTTTTCCCTCCAAATAAGATGATACATAACAATTAATCTTTCTTTCGTGGTAATGTGGGTTGTGATACCTATTTTTTTTTCTCTAGTTTCCCATTAAAAACTGTCAAAACCAAATACTTATAAAAGGGTTGAGATTTGAATAACAGAAAATGTCAGAGATTAAAATAACAATTGGGGACTATTACTTAAAAATGTCTCTTTAGATACTTATAAAATCACTGATGTAAAGCGTACAGCATTTTGCATTAACTTTTGCAGGCTGTGGTCTCTATCACAAAACTGAAGTTGGGATCTTCTTTACTGCAAAACTGAAATATAGTGAAGAACGTATGTTTACAGAGTAACAGTTTACACAGGCTGAGAGTCTGTCACTTCTGTCTCACTGTTACAAGAATCACAACCTCCCTACGCCCCAGTAGCTGTTAGGCTGGAAGGATTTATGAGGAGAGAAAGGGCAGTCTCAGCCAGAAAATCAATTGAATATAGAATGCTTCCAGGAACACCATTTCACTCTTTAAACTTTGCCCTTTATGTTTTCTGCGTGCCCTTTTGGTTGTGTTTGAAGAACAAGAGGGTCTGTATGATGGAGAATCACTTGGCTCATGTGCTTGGTGCACATGAGCCCCTGGAACTGTGGTAGCTGCACACATTGGCCTTAAAATGGAGAGAGTTTCAGTGGCTGAGTCTTTATATTTCTAATTTGAAATATACAGCTGTGTTTTTCTGCTCGCAAATTAAATGCAGGTCTCAATTATGTGAAGTGTGATATTCCCAAATTCCTCTTGACATGAAAACTATTATTAAAAAAACATTATAACTTATGTTAATAATAATAATTATTGTGTAGGCAGCTGTCTGCTTCCTCCTGTGCTATTGTCTAACTTTATTGATCTTACATTTTCTTTTATCCTGTTACAGCATTTATAACAGCTTCAGAGAAAGATTTGACAAATCATGGCAGATTAGTGAATTTCTATGCCATATAATTGCTAATGTGATGCCAAAAAATCTGTTAAGTGTTTTGGAGTTGAGGTTAGATTTTTTTTTTTTCCTATTTGGAAATAATTGCACTTAAAACATGTAGGAACACTTAGGTTTTAGTTAAGCTTTTTTTTTTAGTATACTACACAAAATTTAGCTGTTTTGATGGTAAAAAACTTTTACTCAAAAAATTTCATGCAAACATTTTGTGAACAGTATAAGAAAGCAGCACTTTCCTTTGGCTCAGAGACCTGTAAAAGCTGTTTGTGCCTCTGAGCATGTAAACATGATTCAGATTGAAGATGGAACGTAACGATGGTGAGCAGTTTACTTCAGCAGTTAAGCCACTAGCACTTAACTGTTCGTGGATTTGGATTTCTGTGCAAAAGCAGAATTGTTCTTTAAGCCATTTTTCATTATTCTGACTTAGGAACAATAAATATCCCCAAATGTCATCTTTGGAAAAATTGACTTTGCTTTTGAATTGTGCTGTTTGTGCATAGTTTCATACTGTAAAGAGAAAAGATTAGTAAAACACTAAAACCCTAATTTGATTATGTAAACTGACACCAGAAATGAAAGAATTGGTCGTCAAACTACAGCCAGTTCTGAGTTTGCATTCCAGCCTTTATTAAATACTAGAGAAGCTGCAGAAGTGGGATAGAGAAGTTTACAACAGAGTGGATTTTGTAATGTCTAAAAAGATACATATTTTTGAGATTTTCTGTGCTGCTATTGGTGCTCATTTTTGGGAACTCCTTGGTTTCTAATGGTGTGAGTTCAGACTACTACAGGGACTATTAAGAGAATGTTTTCCCCCCTTGTAATGTAAAATTTAAAATGACGGAATATTTCTGCAGCCTTGTCTCGCATACGACTAAAATTGTGTAATAGACCCTACAGCTGTGGGGGAGACAGAATAAACAACATGAGCCTTGTTTCCATAGGTAATGGATCTAAAAACTTCTCAACACCTGCTGCTTGCATTATTACTTAAATCTGGTGGGGTCCTGTTAGTGGCCTGGGGTTTGTCAGTTATCCTTGTTGAAGAGACTCATAGCAGTCTTTTCAGGTTTAAGTTCCCTATTCAGAATTCTACAGCTGTGAATAGGTAAGCGTTTACAGGCTCACACTTGAAATTTTTTTTTTTTGTTAGTGTTTGCTTTTTGAAAGTAAATACTTACTAGTAGTGTGCTCAGTTTTAACTGCTATTGTGTTTTTTTGTTTATTGGAGAGTAATATAGAGCAATGATTTCATTCCTGCTGTGGCTGAAACTGGAAATCAGTTTGGTTAATACTCACTGTGAATTCTGCTTGCTTGCTTACAAACAGATGTTATCTGAAGCAGCTCCAGGAAAAGTGCACATTGTTCATGGAGATATCCTGACATATAAGATGGACAAGGCTTTTCCAAAGCACTTAAGAAAGAACTGGGAGGACGGTTAGTATTTGGATTTGGTTTACTTCATTTTTAAGGCTTCTGAAAGCCTTAGTCTTAAGTCTTAAGTGTGGTGATGTGTTTCACTTGGTGCAGCTGCTACTCTCTTCTGGTACCTTTTGAAGGTGAGAAGAGTTAACTTTCTTCCCTTCTAGAAGGAAACAGAGATCATCTTCCTCTTGTAAGACAAAACAGTAGAATTTGTGTGACATTCACCTTAGTCAACGTTGAGGAGCTTTGCAGTTACTAACCTTAGAGTGTCTTGACTGTCCAGTAATGACTCTTGGAAAGTATAAAAGCAAATAAAATGGTATACTGTCTTCCCAGCTTCCTGTTTTTGAAGAAGCCAAAAGCCACTACTGCTGCCATTCCACTGAAGAAATTTCTCTAACTTGCTTTGAAACTTTTAGGAAATTTGTCCTCAGAAATCTAGTTTTCTCATTGGTTTGTTTTCATCTGGACATCTTTGGCAAATGTAGAATCTAATCAGAGATTTGGGGTTTTTTTCCAAACTTGACGTTCTCGTAGGACTTGATTTCACCTCCCTTTAGATAAATCAGAGATGACCTCCCAGGCGCCTTTTCCAAATTTCTTAATTTAAGGTAGAGTCACTGGCTGCAGTGCCTGAAGAACAGTAAACCACTTTCTGACTTAGGACATAAAAGTCCATGTCACATGATGTTCACCTTGAAAAATTCCATGCTGTATTTGCCTTATTGCAAAAGGTAAATGCTTCACAAAACAAAACTATGAGCAAATGTGTGTATGAACATGTAGTGCAGGTTTTAAAACTGTCTTTCTTGAACATACATATAAGTCATTGTTGTCTTTGGAGCTAACTAATTAGAGGTAAGGTATATTTTTTTCTGTATTACTGAGAGAATCTGAAAGGCTGGTGGGTTTCCAAAAGTTACATGGCCATCTCTGATATATGGATAATATTACAAGTATGCTAGAAATAGCACAGCTTAAAAAGTGCATAATAAGTAAAGTATGCCAGAAAACCAGCTTGAATTTGATACTATCATCTCTTATTCATGTTATTAGATGCCGTAGTATCTAAGAAACAACACGCTTGCTTTTGTTTTGTCCGCTTCTATTGCACTCCTGCTTAGACATAAGGATTGCTGCTAATGAAATGCCTGTTTTGTGTTGTACAACACACACATACTGATATGATACATAATTGAACAATACATATCACTTCTTATGGCTAAGCCTTGTACTTGCTCCAAGACCTCTTGATTTTAGAGGACTCCATACAGAAGGAAAGCTCTGTCCAGTTTGGGCTAGGTGATTGTTTTGGGGATTACGAAGACTCGGTAAAATGCCCCTGGGAGAAACGTGTTGGACAGAAGGATGAGTGCAGCTATTTACTCTGTATCGCATAGTCATAGCTTAAAATCATGGAAACAGTGTTGTAGTGTTGGTGTTGTTATGGGTTTGCTATTCTGGAGTAGCTCAGCTGAAATCTACTGATCAGCTGAAAATCAGCTGGAAAGCTACTGATTTATTCAAATGTAAATGAAAACCAAACCTAACCACTTTTTTCCAACTAATTACTGAGAATAGTAACACGGTTTTGTCAGTGTAAGACAAGTATAAATGGAAAGGCATAATTTTGGCGTGGCATGATAAAAATTGTTTTCATATTTTTAAGTCTAGGTTGATATGCACATATATCTCTTACTTATATGTTCTTTCCTGGCAAAATCTTATCCAAAACTTTTTGACAGTTGTTTTTCTTCCATCAAATGTTAACAGAGCCACCAGATATACATATCATTGGGAATCTGCCCTTCAGTGTTTCAACTCCTCTAATCATTAAATGGCTTGAAAATGTTTCCAAAAAGGATGGACCTTTTATTTATGGCAGGACACAGATGACATTGACTTTTCAGAAGGAAGTTGCAGAGGTAAGATGTTAGTGTTTTCCCAAAATTTTACAGGTGCTAAATTGAACAAAAATTTTTTTACCTGCAACCTTTTTTTTAAAAATACAGAATGAATCTTAGTTGCCTTTAAAAAGGTAGGAAAGAGTCGGTTCAATTTTTAGGTTGTGTAGCTGTAAATTACTAATGTTATGTTGAGTTAATCATGTGCTCTGATCCTTTCACAGCAGATAAATTTTTTTTCTTAATTTCTTAGGAAAGGATGTATTTCCTTAGGTACTTCATCTGTTCTGTTCTGAAGTCCAATTTCTTCGACATGAATAGATTCCACAGCACTGTTTTGTTTTTAAATATCGTTCTTCTCTCACACTTCTCATGCACCATTTCATCAGTCCGTTTTACCTTACCTATCAATCATCTCAAGAAATACACTTGTAGTTATTTCCTTTGGCCTCTTAATTAAGAATAATTTTTTAAAAAGACACCTTCCTTGAAATAAGGAAAAATGGAAGGTTAGCATTATTTTTGGTTGTGATTAAACACTTAAAACACAGGGAGTGTTTGTCAAGACCATGGAAACTGACTCTGGCTTTTTTGAACAAGACTTGGTATCAGAATTTTATTAAGGGATTGCTGCCAGTCTTGTGTGTGTAAAAAGGCATCATTTGAGTTCTGTCACAGCAAGTCCAAGAGCAGATTGAGATTTTACTTTCTCTCAACAGATAGATTCTCAAAGAAGGCCAAACTGATCTGCTATGTAGCAGTGTTAGTTCTAGATCAGTTAATATTAGGATGACTTACTCCACAATGCTTTCAGACTTAACAGTTTATTTCTGTTGCCATTGCATGAAACATACAACACAGAGGCTGGAAGATTTTTTGCTTTGTATTATGAAAGCAATATGGCTTCTTGCCAGCATCTCACTTGCCTAACACCTTTTATAAAACAGGAAAAGCACTTTTTGTAAAAAAGGAAAAAAGGAATTGCACATCAGTCTGCAAACTGAATTTTCATCTAATTACTCCAGAGTTTAAAATATCTTGTTTTCCTAAATGTGTTTGTTGTTTTAATTTTAATCTTTCAAAGTAAAAATTCGAATAGGAAAATCTTGCTGTGTTTTTTTTCCAGTATGTAAATTAGCAATAATTATACATGGAAGTGGCAAGTCTGCTGCTATTTTTTGGGGTCATAATAACCATATTGTGATGTCATTACTCTAGCCCTGCAATCAAGATTTAATACAAGTACTGAAGTATTTCCAGTAGGTGGCTCTAGAGAACACCAGGGACAAACATTTAGTATGAAATAAACTAGACTTCTTAATTTAGTTCTGAGCTTATGTGGTTTCAGGCATTAGAAAATGGAGACCTGTTTTCCAGAAGGACTTCTTGTCAGTTGAGACAAGAAGTTGAGTTGTTACAAAATATAGCTAATGGACTATGATGTAAAACACAAAGTGATGATGGGTAAGATGCAAAGTTTTGTGTAAGCAGTGAAAAAAAATTGGCCTAGCACTGAGAGCATAAATGCACTCTGTACTTTATATAGCCGTAACCAGCTGCATACGCCACTGGTGACATGCAGATTATAGTGCTTCTGTACCCAGCATAGCTCAATGAGATGCAAAATGCCATGCACTCTTAGGTTCCTTGTGCTCAGAACGCTGAGAAGTTAGAAACACTAGGAGATTGGATATGTCGTTCAAGGTCATGCAATGAATCAGTGTTAACTGTTGTGGAGTTTACATTCTGGGATATCTTGATTCTTGTTCTTACATCTATTTAAAGACAGATATTCCTCTGAAGTCAAAATTGTTCATAGTTTCTGGTTTGTGTTTCCATAATTGATTTGACATCATGAAAAATCCATTTGAGAGAGATGATTTTGTTTTATGATTAGGAGAAAGGCTGATAATCCAAATCTGTGTCTCTTTTCTGACCCTC